>CAHIKZ030001447.1:1982500-2145000 GCA_903632075.3 Acanthosepion pharaonis
TTTCAGTTTGAATCTCTTCACAGTAGTTTTTTACTGCCCATTAGAAAGATATCATGAGAGATTTACAGCATCTGAAATAGAACTTTAAGCTTTTTGGACATGTTTTCAGCTCTCCTATTGAGAGGGATTCATAAATGCTGTGTGAAGATTAATGTATTAATGTTCACGGTATTTCTTTTTATTTAACCCTTTTAGCATTCAACCTGCTGCCATAAATATTAGCTCTTAATGTTCAACTCTCCATAACCTGCCCATATATACTCTACCATAATATATGATGATATCATCACAAATAACGCAGGAAGTCATGCAAGCAGTGAGACTTTGACTACAAACAGTGAGACTTTGAGAGCTGATATTTATGAGGCGGTTTGAGAGTGTTGAATACAAAAGGGTTAAAAGAAAAAATCTATTTGTATTCAGTTTGTTATCTTCAAATAGAAGGCATTATTCATTCACTTAATACATCATTAAGATATTTGATAGAAATAATGTCTTTCATGGAAAGAATGTGACTGAGATTAAAGAATCTTGTTGAGATGATTATCATTCATGAATTTTTCTTTTTTATAGCAACTTACATATTGATATTAATAGATACATTAATGTATAGGTTGCCTTTTTTTGTGTGTGTTTTCAATCACTTTGATTTTTTTTTCTGTTCAAAGAAAGACATGTCCCATAAATAGAGAAAAATACTATATTCACTAATTAACTTTGTGAAAACTTTTTCTAAAGCTTCATATAAAAATCAAGTGCATAATTCTGTTTAATATTTTTATGTTCATTTGGAATGAGACTCTTAATAACCTAGAAAGCTGTGGAGAGCCATGATTGCTGATGTTCTGAAGGGATATGGCAAGTTGGAAAAGGTTTTCTTGAAAGATTATCACTACCACAAAAAATATTGGCTTGGATCCCAAGAACCTTTATTATACAATTCGAAAGAGGAAGAAGTTCTAACTCTAGCAGTCATGTTTAGTTATTCTAAAATGAACATTCAAAATCTAATAGCCTCTGTTCCTGCCTTCTTACCTGAACTGGAAGGCATTCTTCAAGTAAAAACAAAACTTCCCCTAAATGCCAACTAGATACAATGTTTATTGCCTGTAATTATGATTACTGATTTTATAATCAGTATATTTCTATATCTTCAGATGCTAATGACTAGATCTATATTGTCCGATGCATCTTAACATGTAAAGATTGCGATATTTTGTTGCACATTGTTTTTCATCTTAAGTTCTTACTCAACCATTGACGCACATATAGTACTTGTACTTTATATCATTTCTGAGATTGTAGCTGCTATATTGATTCTTTGACTTGAAAAGTTAATCAAGTTTATACTGGTCAGAATTAAGTAGGCGATCATGTGAAATATTAAATTTTCTAAGTCTAAATTAGTATGACTTTCTAGACTGATTTCTGCATTAAGTTGGTTTTCTGATTGAGAATAGTAGGGTAACTAATTTTTGTCTAAAGGTATTTATCAGGTTTTGGAATGTCTAAAAATGATACATATTAACTTCTGATTAATAAAATCAATTTTTTTTTTGTTTTTTAGCATTCCAATCTGTAATTAGTCCATATATTTTTCTATAGTTGCCTAAACATGAGCAAAGAGAACCAAAATTAAAAGAAAACAAAAAAACAAAAACAAAAAGAATATCAGCTTGTAATTATTGTCTTCACTTTTAAATTGGTTTATCCAAATATTCCAGCATGTAAATCACAGGGCTGTCAATCCAGTGCATGATATAAAGCTTTAAACCTTTATCATTTTCAAGTAGTGTCTATTAGAATAGGCAGACCAGATACTTGGGGTATTGTTGTTCACTGGTATGGAGGTGCCACCATTATTTAAATTATTTTTTTTTCCATACAGCTTTTTTTTTTTTATCTTTTTAAACAGTTTTTTTTTTTTACATTCTTATAAATGATCTGCATCTGATGGTTTTCCCCTACAACCAAAACCTACAACAGAATTAACACTTAAAAACCTTTTTATCACTTTAATATCTATAATAATTTTATCATGAATCTTAACCATATGCTGCTACAGAAATTTATTTTCATGACTATTGTAGTACTTATTTATATACTTCAACATTATTAAGAAGCCAATCAGTTAAAAAATAAAATTTTAATAAAGCATATTTCATTATTTACATTCAGACTAATTTCCTCATCCTTGTTGTTGTTATCATAACATTTCATTCATTGTGTCTTTTGACCTTCTTCAGGTGTATGTCAATCCGGGTAATATACAGAGAATTTCAAACTTAACACTTAATTTAATCTATGGAGTAGATTGTTCTCATTCTGCTGTCCATGTCTAGGTATATCATCATATTCTGATTCATCGATACCTGTTTATTTAATAAAGGGTTTATTTCAAAATTCCTTGAAGATTACTTCTATTGACAGACACCTGAAGAAGGCTGGTGGGCATAATCACTGAAATGTTGTGATAAAAACAAAAGAAACATTAGTCCAAATGTAAGCAATGATAACTTGTTGTAGAACTCAAGACAGAAGCACATTTCATTGACAGCAGTAATATTGGTTGTTTTTTTTGGGGGGGGGGCAGGGAAAGGGCATGTAATTTTGAACTTAAATTCACTATTAATGTTTTCTGGTATTTGATGTTTATTCAAGTATAAGTAAATCCAATAAAGGAATATTTTTGAATAGCTATTAATTTGAATATAACTGGTTGCATTAACAATGTTTACATATGTTTAGAGAGATAAACATTTAAAACAATCAAATTGTGAAATAATTTTTTTATTTATGCTCATTCAGTCATTTTGGTAAATCAAAGCTTAAAACATTTTTGTTATTATTTTAAAGTGAAAACATAAGTCAAGATCCAATAAATCATGGGTTTCTTACCGTATATACTCATGCAATGTGGGATCTTGTGTATCATGCGACCCCCAAATTTTCACTTATAAAAAATGATTTTATTATGTATCTTGTACCATGCAAGTTTCTTTTTTGAGAGACCAAATTACAAATTTCCTTTATCTCTTTATCCCATCTTCTAGTTAAATAAGTTAAAAAAAAGAAAAAGAGAATGATAAAAGTATTGTTAATAATGCCATACTTGTTGCATGAACATGTACAACCATAAACAACCAAATGAGAAACAACTAAACATCTTATAAACGTAAACAATCAAAAAGATGCATATTCACTATGTTTGTATTTTATAATATGATACTAATATGTGAATATTACATGTATTATTATAGGATACAGTTAAGTAAAACATCAGTTTTATCAGAATCATCTTTATTTTAAATACAGCTGTACTTTTTAACTACAGTAAATGGATATATAGTTTGGTCAATGGTGTAGCCAGGGCCAGCAGTACATAGGGTAATTTTTATATCTTGTGTACAATGCAATCCCCTAAAAATTAGCTTCAAAATTAGGATGATTCACAAGTATATATGGTAACTGTTGCTTTAGTTTTCGGGTTGATTTAGTCTGTCATGTATATGTACCATAGTGTTGGGTATTTTCTTTTGCTATGAATATTATGATTTCTGTAAGTTTTCCTTTGTGAAATACCAGCAGATATACAACATTTTAAGTTTGCTTCAATATTCCTTTCATTACGTATGAATAATGAAACGTAAAAATTAGTTTTAAATTGTGCAACTCTCTGTAAATTTTGTTTGGCCATTTTTTTTTTTTTTTTTTTTTTGTGGAGAAAATTAGTTCTATGCTTACTTTTCCTTCAGAGGGTTTTGTGTATGGTGTTTTGAAATTATTTTTAATGTATTCGCAAGTATTTCATCAAGGAAACATTTAGAGACTTCTATTTTTGAATCTCTGTATTAGTTCAAAATTAAACTTTTGGTCAGTTTATCTTCAAAAATAAATCATGTGGGTGATACATTTTGAAACACAATCTGCAGGTTCATAACAGGTGACAATTTCAATTTAAAGAACATAATGTTTTTCAAATCCAATTCAATGTAAATATAATAATCACTGTAATATATTGTAAAGGTATCTTTCTTTGGAAGTTTGCTTCCATCTTGTATACCAATTTGTTCATTTTGCAAATAAGTTAAATGCATTATTCATCTTGAATCATGTTCCCAATATGACTTAAAGGAAGTCTGTTAACTGATATTTCTTTAGTCTAAATCAGTGGTTCCCAAGCTTTTTTTTCTCTGGGCTGCATTTTCAGAATTAAAATTTGCTCACGCCTCACCAAATTTTATGTGGTAAAAAGTACATTTAAAAATAAAAAACAGAGAGGGTTAAAGGGAGATGACTGCAGATTCGAAGTCAGAACATTATCATTGATAACTCTCTTCTCCAATTTGTGAACGCTAGTTACTATATTCTTAATACTTGATATAATGCAAAAATATCACAATAAAATCAGTCAATTATTTATAACTATTTATACTAGGACTCATGCATACAATTATAATTCATAATAATTTTTAAATTGTTTTTTTAAATCATATTTATTTTTGGCATATGGATTTTTTGAAACTATTTCTAAATTTTTGATTGCCTTTCAATCATTCTGCCTCACCTGCTATCCTTTTCCACTGCACCCATGAGGTGCACTGCACTGTTTGGGAACCACTGGTCTAAATGTTTGACTTTTATGAACGTCAGTTTTTAATTTTTGTATTGGAAATTAACAGGAATAGAAAGTGAATATCAACATTGGCAACATTTGTTAATTCTTTTGATAGTCACAGTTTTAAAAGAGGCAAAGCCTAATAATATTTAAGAGAAATATATTAGATTCAATAATTCTCCCTAAAAGCAGAGTTTTTTCTTGTTTTAAAAAAATTTAGGAGATTTTTAATTTGCACATAAATTCATTTGCAAAACTGTTTTCATAATAATTCAAAGAAAATTATATGAATTTAACAAATGTATACATAACTGGACCCACTAATCTTATTAAAAAATTGGTTATGGAATGAATAACATAAAATTTAGATAATATAGTCTATGATCTGAAATTTCTTTTGCATTTAATTTGGCCTTTATTAATGTTACTGCTATAGTTCTTCTGTTTGTACTAAGCTGTTTAATCTCTGGTAAGTAAACTTACTCCCTATTGTTTAATGTGTATATATTTTTTGTGTATGTTTATTTTTCTACTGCATTTCTTATTGCTACTAAGCAATTTTTGACTATTTCCAATTCTTTAAACACTGGATTTTCTATTACTAATCTGATTCACATAATGGATAATGTTAATAGTGAAAATGTAGTGATGTGTAAATGACTGCCTAATTAGTATAACTAAAGCATAGATACTATATAAGTGCCTAAGCATTAAGGGGAAGGGAAGAATACAATACGCGAGATTGACTACCATTGAACCGAGAAAATATGAAAGATTCACATTTCATAACAGAAAGATTAGTGTTTTTTTATTATTGCTACTACAGAATGAAACATTAAATGACCATTATGAAAATATATATAGAAATAGTTTTCATGTGTATTGATTTTTAAAATCTGATTGAAATTTGAGAACTGTTTACATATGGTAGGTATATATGCTTGATAACATTCATTAAGACATGAGTTTTTTGGATAATGAAAAAATATATTTACTTATTTTGATTATATTTAATAGAAACGTCCAAATTTTCAAAATTTATGTAGAGATGTTTGTCTAACAATCGGTATTAGCAAACGTGACAAAAAACAAGGCTAATAAGTTGATATAATTATTATAAAGAGAAGTAGAAGCTTGTACAAATATGAAGGGGAGAAGATCTAATTATTGATAATAGTGTTAAGTTTCATTATAAACTGTTACAGTATTAGGAATAAAATTGGAGTAGCAATTTTGCTTTCAGTTATTGAAAGTGTTTTTTTTATTTATTTTTTTTTTTTTAAATAAAAGGATTAATTTTGAATTAACATATTTGTTTTTTTTTGTTTTGTTTTTTTTAAATTTTGGATCTGACCAAATTAGTATCTTACTCAGTGATTTTAGGTGATTAATATTAAAGTAGAAAAAATTGGATATTTAAAATTGGACATTAGTTATCTAAGTAAACTGTTTGTGTATAGATTTCTAGTTTCAAAGTGTTGTCTTTATTTCTTCAGTGATCATTTGTTATATTCCATTTAATTTTTTATTTTCATTTGTATTTTTCTTATCTTTCTCTTCAACTCCCTGACACTCAAAATTTGTTGAACTTTCCTGATTGTTCTTTGATGTTACTTACTTTTTCTAGACTCTGTATTTTTCCTACTTTCTCATTAGTGTTTGGCTACTATCACTTGCTCCTCAACCTATTTCAAATTCCTTAATCACTTTTCCTGTCTCAATCTCTTTTTAATATTCCTGATTTTAATTTTTTTGTTTTCAGAATATTCTGTTAAGCATATACTCAAGTCCTATTTACCACTTTTTGTAATAATTGATTTTTTTCAATCTGATAAAAGTTATGATGAAAGGGGAAATATTAATGCATTTTGAAAACAAGACAATCTTCATAATAAAACCTGACCTTAATGTTGCCTCTTAATGCAAATATTAAAATGATACCCTTTTACTGACAAGTGGCTATTTCTTCTCATTACAAAGCTTTTGCTGCTTTGCTAATAACACCTGCAACATTTATGGACATTTTAGATCTCTATGTCCAAGGTAAGTAGAAAGTCACTTACCAATAAACACTTGGACAGCATTTGGTAAAGTTTAAAGTGCATGTGACTGGGCCAAATCTCCTTCAAAGACTTTCCATTGGGCATTTTATCTTGATTTTTCTCCAAGTAATGAATATTTCTTTCTTTAATTAAGACATTGAAGTCAGTGTTTGGTTGATTTATTTGGGAAAGATTTTAGAATAAGCCAGCTGACTAGCTTGAGTAATTGGTTCACAGAATTGGGATTAGGATGGATAGCAAAAAGACAAACTTTACTAAGAGTTACAATGGACAGAAGGTTGTGGAGGGTCATGGTTGCTGACATTCTGAAGGGACATGGCACCTAGAAGAAGCCAGTGTTTATGAAAGATTTGGACAAAAAAGTATCTCATCCTAAAATTGAGAGGCTTATTTATTTCAATTAGAAAATATATAATCTGTAGTCCTTGTTTGAAGGAAGTTTTTTATGCCTTAGATTAGTGATTCCCAACTTCTATTGCCATGACAGTAGTGTAACACACGAGCCACTTAAGTGTGTCATGAAATATTGTCAGGAAATTGCTAAAAAAGACCAGGCACAGGTTTCACACTAAATAAGCTGCACAAATAGTTGAATAGAAACATAGAAATAAAGTTCATATTTGTGTGTGTATTTAAAAAAAAATCTAGTTTTATTTCATAACATTTAAATGTATACCCTTTAAAAATTTTGCTAAGTGTGCCATGATATTTTCTTTTGCTCCTAGGTGTGCCATTGTTTAAAATTTTTACTTAAAAACATTCTCTTAAATGAACTGTCACCTGAATTAAGAGATATTAATTGAAGTGAATTTTAACTCTGGCTTAAATAGTGATTGAATCCACCATAATTTCTATAAGAATCAGTCTCTCTAAACTCTCAGAATATTTTGACTCCTGATTGTTTTGTCTTATTTAACATGTTGGTACATAACCTTGTTATGAAACCACAATACTATTTTTCACTATCTTCTTTTCAATGTGCCCAACACAGCATCTCTATTAAACATTATACAGTGAAAACTTCAGATCAAAATTAAGCTAATAATTGTGAGGCCATTGATTTATTGATTTCCTCATACAGAATAACTTAAATCTAATGTTCTGATTAGAAATCACAGAATTGATATTAAGATGATTTTTTTCTGTAGCCATAAAACTACTTTATAATTGAACTGATTAGAAATTAAAACTTTTTAAACTAATGTTCAATTATTAATTTCTATTCATATTTATGATAGTGGGGGACATAACATGACAACTTTTTTTTATAGTTTTGTCTTTATTCAAATGTAAAACTTGAAATTTCATTCTATTAAGCAATATTTTACAAGCAGATAGTTTGCAAGTTTACATTAAAACAAAATATCCACAGGGTTGATGTTGAAAGTATAAGTAAATTTACACAATTTGTGCCAAATATATGCACACAAATTTTGCATTTACCTGATAAAATGTAAAAAAATTGATAAATTATGATACTTTATGAACATATGTATACACAACAGAAGTATATAGTAGAAATATATATATATATATATATATATATATATATATATATATTTTCTTGTTTTTCCATTTTTCTCTCTTCTTAATAATGTTTTTCTTTTTCTCATATTCTTTCACACTCATTAACCATTGTATATTACTGTTTTTATTGCTTTGCTTAGGGTGAACTGTTTTATATATTTATATATATAAAATTTTTCTTTTAATCATTTCATCCCAAGTAAGGCAATAAGGCCACTAAGACACCAAGGTTACTGAGTGTGAGAGAATGAGTGGAAAAAAAAAACGTTAAGGAGAGAGAGAACAAAAAAAAAAAAAACAGGAATTAAGACACCATGTAAATTTTTGAAAATCAAAGTTGACCAGAAAGCAAGAAGCTTTCCAGTCAACTTTGAGAAATACATTTATTTTTTTGAATTGAAAAAAATGATTAAAAATGCATCGGTTTATCCCAAATGATATTCAGCTTAATACTTTATATCAGGATATAGGATAAAAAATAATTACAAAAATCACTTTAGGATAATCAATATTTGAACAAAAGGGAAATTTATTTATTCATATCAATTATAGAATATCATGCTAATTTGTATATGATCTGAATAAATTTTAGCAACTTGTTCACTATTCATATATTTATTTTTTGCAAATAGGTTCTGGGAATTTGTTTAACCTTTTATTCATCCAAATTGTTAAATGGTTCACTATTTAACCCAAAATGGTTCAGCAATAGTTACTGCTGTAAACCTGAAAGTACTCAGTTATCATGTGTTGGCTGTTGTAGCAGTTGGTAGTTACTGTTTAGTACTTATTGCAGTGGTGTACACTGCAGGATACTATATTTAGCACAGCTGCATTTTTAAGTGGTGAAAAATGTGAAAGGTTTGTTGGAAATAAATATTTCTTATTTTTTGTATAAAATTCAGATAGATTTTATTTATTATATAACATTTATTTCTGTTTGTCTAATAAGTGGCTGATTAGCTGTCTTGAATATTTCTTTTAACTTTGACTTGAAAAAAATTAACAATTTTTTTTTTTTTTTTTTTGCATGTTTTGCTCAATGTTTTTGGCAAATTTATTAGTTTTTTTCCTCCATTGAAAGGACAGAAACAGAAATTTGGTTTTTGTCAATTTTTGGATTTGATATATTTTAACTTGTGAATGTTTTGTGAGGGTTTACATTATTCATTGCATGTTTTTCATTCTGGGTTTATAATTTATGCATACTATTGTGTGTGAGATATATATATATATATATATATATATATATATGAATTAAGATATTCAATTATTTTTTGATAGTTTGGTGTTTCCTTGTTATTTTTGATTAAAATGATATTCTATAAACTGTACCTAGCTTAATCTTTGTATATAGGCATCTAAATTTATGGATATTGAATTGCAAACAAAAATACATTCATATATGGCAAGTACACATTTGTAAAAAGCAAGGAAATAATAATCATGTCGGTTATATATTTGTTAATACAAGGATTAAGTATATTATCTATTAGGTTAAAAAAGTGATATTTTAATTCTTTGAACTTAAGATTTAAATTCAAGGTAAAGGATATTGATGTGGTGTTCAATCATTATTCCTTTTAGTTCTGGAATTAATCTGCTTTGGATTTCATTCAATGAATCAAAATATTTTATTGAATCCTGTGGGGGGGATTTCTAGTGTCCATTTTCTTATATTTGACAGTAACAAGTAATATCTTTCTGTATCTATAAAACTGATTTCTTAACTACACTAATTAAATATTTTAAATTTAAAAATTTTCTTAATTTTAATTGTTTTTACTTTAAATTGAAAGGTGTTTTAACATGATTTGTTGTGTAAAAATATAAAAGTAGTTCATTAAATTCAATCCATTTGAATTTTTTTTTAAGAGTTTAACTTGTTAAAAAAGATGGGATATACATTTTATGATTTTAAAAAATATAGTCTCTGTAAAAAAAAAAAAAATGATTTTGATATTACTCATTGGGTGAACTTCACTATAAAAAAATTATATAAATATAACTTTTTAGAGTGTTGTTCACTTTGAGTAATATCACTTCAGTGAAATAACAGAAAATAACTTTATAGCAGATGTTTAGAAATAGTAACTTTTTATAATTGAATGATTTTTACTCCATTTCACATAAATTGTTAATATCGTGTCAGTAATTTTTGTAAATTTGGGAGGGTAACATTTTCACTTACTTTGTTTTGCATAGATATTAGCATTTATTAATTCTCTGAAGATCAAATCCTTTAAAAAATCATTTTACAGTAAGATGACATTGAATATTTGTCAATTATTTTCCTTCCTTGGTCTAAATTTTATCATCAAGAATTTACCAATAAGAACAAGTCTCATATTTATAAATTCATATTCTTATTCCAGTAGCAAATAACAGGTATTTTGGTATAATGATTGAATTTTATCACATTTTGTTTCCTTCATGTATTTTTTTTACAAAAGACATAATTGCC
The DNA here is from genome assembly GCA_903632075.3 of Acanthosepion pharaonis. Lineage (NCBI taxonomy): Eukaryota > Metazoa > Mollusca > Cephalopoda > Sepiida > Sepiidae > Acanthosepion > Acanthosepion pharaonis. The sequence continues at coordinate 1,993,173 of CAHIKZ030001447.1, forward strand.
TCTGTTCTTGACTATTCAAATCATTTTACTATCTTATTCATATACTTTTAAGAAGCATTTTAGTTAGCATTTATTCATAAATTTTCACAAAGGAATGTTAAGGACATGAACTTTCTAGTTTCCTCTTTAACAGAATCAGTGCAGACAATTTGGATTTTAGGCATAAATAAAACCCCATAACTACTTGTATAGGGAAGTGTCCCAAAATGAATGTTTCATAAGACTTTAGTAAAATTTATTATGGGAAGTCATTTTGGAATACCTTATCTGTTATAATTAATCATTTTACTATTAATATTGAGAAGGTGGTGATGTCTGTAAATATACCGTGAAATGCTGCTTGGTTCATTCAATTTTTTTTTTTTTTTAATCACTGTTATTAATTTGAATATTGTAATGTTTGTCAAAGATGTTGTTGCATCACTTTTCAGAAGAAAGCATACAAATAATGGCTGTTTTTTTGTCATCTTATCAAGAAAATATGCAAATTAGTTGGCAGTATTCAGAGAATTCATTGTTGAATATCCATTGATTTGATATTTTGACAGAATGTATGACTTAGTAAGCTTAAAAGAACTATTTGCCATCAAAATCTGTCCTTTTAGAATTAACAGATAAATATGAAATGTTGATGACTCTTAAAATTAATAGCCAGTATATTCCAGATGGTTGTTACTGAATGGCTTCTACTGGAATGAGGCAGAGATTAAGAGTAAATTTTTAGATTCTGACAGCGTTGGAGATAACTTTGCACAATAACAATTTTGATTTTTTTGGGTAATTTTCAAATAAACACAAAAGACATCATAGATTAATGGAATGTAGAAATATGGAATAGTAATAAAAACAAAGAAATAAGAGCAAGGTATTTGAAGTTAGTGATAATGCATTAATAGCAAAACTGACCAACATTTGTAGTAGAGGTTGGCTAGGGTGTAACATGTGGTTAAAAAAAAAAGTTGGAGTGTCAAAAGAACAGGTTTTTCACTTAATACCAATATTATTTTAACTACCTTCACTCCTTGGCAATGTTTATTGTTTTAAAAAAGCAATGATTAGAATATAAAACCTAAGCATATGAAAGTGAATTTACACATTTTCTTTGTTCTTGAGAATTTACTGCAAAAATAATAAACAATATTATATTGTTTATTGGAATGGTTGGCAAAACATTGTCTAATTGCCAACTGATTTGAACCTTATAAAATGGTAAATAATAAGGATTTCATGATAGTTGGTTCACATATTTTAATAATATTGTAAATGTTTATAAATTTATGAATAAAAAAAAAAATTGTTTTTCATATTTCTTTATAAATTGGTAAATGATAAATATTGCATTAGATTTAATTGTATTAATTAAAAATGTAAATATAAAATTCTCGTATATAAACAATCTAATGAATAAATATTAGTGTTTAATATTTTTGTTGTAAATTCTCAAGAACAAAAAAATGTATAAATTCACTTTCAACATATGTTTAGGTTTTATTACAATTCTAATCATCACTTTTTAAAGCCACAAACACTGCTGAGGATGGAAGGTAGTTAAAATAATAGTGGGGTCAATGGAAAAACCATCCTTTTGACACTCTTCTTTTTGTGAGCATGAAGGTCCAAGTTTGCCAAAAAACCTTAGTAGATTCATTTATTTTACATAACAAAAAAAATAAGTATTATACCAGGGATCAAATTTCTAAACTGTATACTTTGAAATTTGATCTTTTCAGAGAAAGCATGTATTCTGTTTTCTCTGTTATTGAGCCAAGCACCGTAGTAACTGCTTCTATCAATTTGAATAGAACTGGTGTGTTTTCTGCATTACTACATTCTTGAGAAAAACTTGATATAATCAATTTTCATTTATTTTAAAGCATTATTTATATTAAAACCATAATGAATTGTTCATTCATATTCTATTCAATATAGGTGACCTCTGCCATTTAGTCATTCTTCATAATGTCTCTGTATTAAGTGTTCTATAATAGAATGTATGCTTCTATATCTCAAAACAACCAAAATCTTTTCTTCAGTAATGTCTATAAAATTTTTCCATATTCAAGGTTAAAATATTTACTTACATAGAAAATTTAGAATCTTTTAAGTGACCCTGAAATTCAGACATTAAATCTTTTGTATATGCTTTAAATTCACAAAATTAATTTTAAAAAGCTTTCCCCGCTACTCATCTTAACCTTTATCACTCTGTACGTGACTTCATTTGCTGTACAATTTATCCTGCTACTGAAGGTGACTCTGATCCCTGAACAATAGTGTGTTTGAATTTCACAGTTGTGTTGTCATATCCTCCTATGGCAACAGAAAACAAATTTGAGTAAAATTAACAATAAGGATACTGCAACTGAGAGGCTTTAAAAAAGAATGCAGTGGAAAGGGAAGTAATATTAATAATGCAGAGTGCTAAAGGTTAATTATTTCAATGTTTTCACATTTTTGGTTGCTATTAGCATGTTTTTATCCATTGTTTTTTTTCTTAATTGTCAGTTATATTAGTGAATTCAACTTTTGATGTTTTATGCTCATTCCTTTCCTTTGCATTTTAACTTTTCTAACTTTAGAAGTTGATAAAAAAATAATCTTAACTAAGTCAAAAATGAAAACAATAATTAATGGTATGTGATTCATTTATAAAATGATTTATTAACTCAACTACATAGGGTAAACCTTAAAAGTATTGATTTGTATCTGTTTGAAAGTCAAGTTGCTGTAATACACATTTAGAGTTAATTCTATTTTTCTAATTCTATCCAAATGAATTTAAAGGAATAGCTTTTAATTGAAAAGTATGTATAACTTGCATTTTTGCATTTCTATAGATTCTCCCATGGATTCAGATTTGGCTGATGGCTATGATGGGTACACCGTCAAGCAGATAGGTAAGCATTTAGCTTTGTATATTTATTCATTTTTAACACCACAATCTCAAAACTTTATTTTGTTATCAGAATTTATCTTCCATCTTTTATAGTCCATCTATTGGAGTTGAGTTCATGTTTGTAAGCAAAACATCTGCTTGATATTCTGTTTTATTTTTTTTTCATTTGAAATCAAATGCTTCTTGGATAATTTCTATTGTATCAATTCTTGAATGCAGTGGATAAAAATGTATGAGATTATCTTAACAAAATAGACAATGATTATTGGTAGAATCTTTATTTGGATATATCAGTATTTCTGTGAAAATTAATCTTTCCTCACATTAAGATTATATATGATCCATGCCTCCTGTACACTTTTATTTCAAAAAAGTTTGTTAAGCATGTTAATATCAATTTTTCTTTCCCAATATTGATGTGTTGAATATAGTCTTTTGAATAAAATCTCCATGATTTTAATTTGTAAAATTTTATAAAGAATTTTATGGATCAGTATAAATTTTGCCATAAAACATGAATTTAAACATTTAAGATAAAATAGATTCTACTGTTTAGTGCTTTGTTTAAGTAAAAAAATTAATCTTGAAATGAAAATACAAGTTGCTCAAATTTTTGCTTGTGAAGTGTAAAAGAAAAATTATTTACTTGATTTGAAAAAAAATTCAAATTGTTATATATAAAGCTTATTTATTATATATAATTTGTAGTGATATGTAAATGACTGCCTAATTAGCCTAGCTAAGGCATAGACTATATAAATGCCCAAGCAGTAAAAGTAGAGTAGCTCTTGCTTGGTATGTGGGATAAAAGACTACTATTGGACTGATAAAATATCAAGGAAAGCACACTTCATAGCATAATTAAAAATGTAATTTCACATATTTAGCCAAGACTATTTAACAAAAAGGTCAGGGAAGCATGCTTTTGTGAGTTGGTTCTACAAAGCAGCAGTTTGTGGGCAGAAGCTGCTCAAGTGAAACTTACCAATAGTATATGAAGGGAATAAGGGTGGTTCACTACAGTTTGTGTGGCATGGTAGGCCTTAGCTGTGAAGGTTAGAATTGGTGGAACTAAGGACTATAATTCATTTGAATGCTTTTCATGGGAATAGCAATAGGGCAGTAAGAGGTTTGTAACATTTTGTCTGTGGGGGAAAGGAATTGTAGGGTGGAAAATAATTCATCTCCTACAAGGATGTGGAGATGTTTTTGGTCTTGAGACAGAAAACTGAAGACTTGGGCACATTCTTCCCATATATAGCAGAAGTACTCCATTTTTGGCTTGATCTGGCTTTTGTAAAGGTAGAGGATAGAAGTCAGTTACTTTCTGGATCGGTACAGGGAACTAAACCAACTGATGTAGAATTATAATTGTATATAATGTTAATATACTATATTAATAAAATTTTCCTTTTCATTGAGCAAAATAATTTGTAAATTATAAGAACTGGTGATTGCAGATAACTGTACTTAATTACATAGTGAATGGCACTAAAGTGAAAGGCAGTAAAGAGGTTAAGTGGAACCACAGCAGCACAAAAATAAAATTAGCTGTTAAAGGGTGTATGAACTCCTCAGAGGCAATGGCCATTTACCCTGACAATGGATTAAATAGCCTGAACAACCTACAATTGGCCAAGTGTGGTGAGTACACCCCTGAAAATATGGTCAATCAGGGAGAGGTTCCTACAGTCGAAGTTAGATGGCCATGGATCTGGATTTGGAATGGAACTAGTATCACATCTATGTGAACTAAACAAACTTAAAAAAAAAAAGCCGCTGCCACACTGAGATGGAAACAACAAATAAGGACATAATTGGATAGGCAGAAATGATTTTTCACATAATTCAGATTATGGCGATTTAAGCTTTCAAGAGCGATAACTTAGCTGAAAGTATTACCTCCCTTGGCGTAATCCTTGGCTATTTATTACAACATGAATATTTGTTCAATGAGTGTATGAACTATTTAGAGTATTATAATTAAGTACCTCCACAGATTCGCGATACCTAAGGTTCAAAATGAATTTTTAAAAATGAAAAATCTTACTCGAAGTTCTTATTTTAGTTTTAATTTCAAGCTAATAGATTAAATTTAATATTTCCAATAAGCAAAATACTTTGCTTTATTTCAAAACTAATTTAAATTGAGTGGAAGGCGTGTTTTTTTTCTAATATATCTAATTCCAACACCATTTTGAACCCTCATTTATTACAATGTAATTCTCTTTAATAAAAAAAAATCTTCCAAAAATAAAATATACTTTTCTGAAACTTTATTTGAGGAATATTTGCTGATTTAAAGTATTATAATTAATCTGATGTGAAACAAATATTATTTACTTTAGGTTTAAAATATTGCAGAAATACATTTTTTTAACATGGTGGTGCTGTTTAAGTTGTTGACAGCTTGATTACTGATGGATGTTTATCTAATTTTTTCTATGGGGGCTTCATCTGTATAAAATAATTGAAGAATATAACGTGAGCACCTTTTTATATCTAATTTTTAAGTGCACACTAATCTTAAAAATTTATGAAAATATTCTACATAATCTAAAGTTTTATTGAATTTTAGATACTCTGGCTTTAAATTTACTATAGTTATCACTATTATTTTCTGATAATGTCATGTATAGGCCACCATATCTACAAAAATCAACACGTTTATACACATACAAAAGAAATTCAAAATTCTTTTAAAAATATTGGTGTTAGTAAATATAGATTTTACATAATAATGTCATCTAAAAATCTTGTAAAAATTCATTATTCAACAAAATTTTTTTTCTTAAGACAGTAATGTCCTTAATATATCTTATTTATAAAAGCAATTAAAACCTTTTCTAATTAAATAATGTCATAGCATAGTTTTATTGCATTTTTTATTTTATGATTCAGAGCAGATTTTTGGTAAATGGTATTTCTGTTTAAAAAAAAAAAAAAAAAATAAAATAAAAAAAATTGATTTACATTCTCCAAGGAGTTCTGCTTTTAACTAATATAAATATTAAGAGGGTGAAATTTAATTTCTCAGGATTTCATAAAATTAAGTATGGTGGTGAGAGGGTTACAGATGTAAAAAAAAAAATGTTTTTACCAAGATTTTCTAAATAAAAAAAAAAAAAAAATTTTAAATAATTTAATTCATTTGTGAATAAAATCCAACAATTATTTGATTTTTGCAGTAATTTCCAAATTGGTGTATTTTTTTTTTTTATTTATTTTTTTTTTCAAAAAAGATGCTAAAATTTCCAATAAGTAATATTTAGTCCCCCTGCTGATGCAAGAAAAATGGGATTTTAACAAAAATTTTGAATGTGCTAGAAATGATTAAAAAATTTAATTAAATAATTGAAAACTGCTTTGGTCTTTCCTCTTAATAATAACAAAGAATTTGATGATAAAACTTTGTTTTTATCTAGTTTGAGAGATTTTTTCAGCAAATTTTTCAGTGGTACCTAATTTTAAGGTTATTTTCATTTTTTTCTTAATGCTTTGCTTATAAGATGATTGCATATATAATAAATAAATGCATTTGTTTGCTTTTTTCATCATGATAGTTGCTACTTTAGTAATTTTACCTGTCATTTAAAAGACGATATCTTGACATTAGATATTCAATTTTCCATTTCTAGAAAACATATCTCATAAATATGGTAAGGTTTTGATTTTATTTAATGCTTTGTTTACCAAAATTTATAATTTCTTGTTATATAGAACTCTTGTTTATAAGAGATCTAAGATTTCAAGTTTGTTTTTTCTATTTTTTCTTTTCCATCAAATTGAACCTTTTGATATTGGTTCTTCTTTGCAGGGCAATGCAGTCATTTTCAGTATTTTCAATTTTTCTATAGGTGGAAGTTTGAATCTGATAAGCTATTTGTATTTGAGACGCTACTAACCCATGAACTGTAGATGACAGGAATTTCCATGTTTGCCATTATTGTAGCTAAAATTAAAATGGTGGAAATTTCAGCTGCAGTTAATCAGTTAATATGGAAGTGTATTCAAAATGAACTTTGATTATCTCAATGAAAGTTTACAAACCTATTAAACTTGGTCTCAGTGTCCCCCCCCCTCCCAAAAAAAGGTTCATGTGTCTAGGACTAATTAGATCTCATTGAAGACAGATAAATTAAGTTATTTTCATTACTGTGTTACAAAAAAATAAAAATAAAAATAAGATATAACTCAATTCATAATTCAGCACAATTTTGCTATTGTAGTTTAATAACAATCCAAAATGAAATATAGTGGGTATGTATGAACATGCTTACCATCTGAAATTAAAATGTTGCTATTTTGTCAGGATTTTTTTTTTTTTTGTTAAAAAAATAAATAAAATAAAATTAGATCCTTGAGTTCAAACCAGTTTTGCTTCACCAAGTTAAGTTTATAGTAATTAGCCTGCCCAGTCTATCACTTGGAATTTATTGACTGCTACATTACTATTCTAACTACAAAGTGCAAACTATAAATAATCTAAGCTATTAAGATTACAAATAAAATGTGTCCTACTGCATATCAACTACTTGGGGATTTTTTGTTTCTTTGTTATATTTCATAAAAATTAAAGTTTCTAATGAAAACTATTTTGCCTGTATCTTGTTTTTAAATATATATCTCCAATATATATATATCAAGATATGCAACTAGTGGATCAAAGATGACCTTACAGCTCATTCTATACTTAATTATAATCTTAGCCTAAAATCCTGAAGAATCAATGTCTTTCAAAAAGATTTTCTTCCAACAATAACAAAAGGCTCAAATATTTCGTTTGTTTATTTATAGCTTTTGTTCTTTTTCTGCAAAAATGAATGGCATTTTAATTAAGAGTTGTTTTTTTTTCCTCTCTCTGATGGGGTATGTGTGGGTAGTGTAATGGATGTGGCTTAAAATGAGAAATTGCAGAGATGAATTTTTATTCCAGTTGAGTTTGTTGCATTCACTTATATGCAAATACTCTTGGGGAAAAAAGATATAAAGGTATGAATCCATCTCTTCTTGCCCAACTATGGAGTAAATAAGTAGGACTTGTATCTGGAAAAAAAAATCATTATCTTCAAAAAATTGTTAATGCAATATTCACAATTCACTTGCAAAAACAATAATTCTTACAATCCAAAAGATGTTTTTAGGCTTTAAATAACTCACAAAGGTTTCATAAGTTGTAAAAAATAAAAATTGCAAGTCAATAGAAAAACTCTCTCTCTGAGAGAAGATGAACATTCCTATCAGAGGTGAATATTCCTGCTTTGCATTGTTTGAAGTTGTTCTTATGCAAATTATGACGTGTTCTTTCTCCTTTTGATAAGTAGTAGATAATAATACTTTGGAACCACGAGTATTAAAAAAAATAATTGAAGACTTAGAACTAACTTAATATAAGTACATGGCAATTATTCTTGGTAGATTTTGATATTTTTGTGCCAAGTCATTTTGGTTCCTGTTGTGGATCATCAGGTGCTTATATAGACCAATCCTGGAAACACACATCTTTGTACTGATGCAACATGGAAATTTTGCATATGCCAGCATAGGTACTACTGTTATTTTTCCTGTGATGGTTCTCCCATACTTCTTGGAGATGTTGACACTAGCTGATCCTTAAAGTGTTACAGGTGATCAGAGTGGCTGTGCACCATCTTGTCCTGTTGCAGTTAGCATCTAGGTCTTTTAGGTGGAAACTAATGAACTTCAGGTTACTTTTGAAGACATCCTTTTAGCGTTTGTTTGGATGTCCTGATAGTTGATAGCTGTGCAATAACTCACCATAGAGAAACTGTTGAGGAACACTTGATTTGTCTATGTAAAGGACATCACCTGTGCCATCTTAAGGATCTGAAGGTTTGATAATAGATTTTCAGGATAGAGCTTCAAGCTGCTGGATGTGCCAATTCCTTGACTTAATGTACCAGGAAATTACATTAAGAAACATTTTTTTCAATGATGTCTTAGATTTTTAAATCTTCACAAGATTACTAAGTTTGTAATCCATCACATGTATATAATACAAGTAATAACAGAAAGACTTTAATGCAAAATAATAAAGTATTTAATTATCAAATGCAATTAAAATACATTAACAACAATGAAGTAAAGAGTTAACGAAAAGATTATTGATTACTTATCCGTTAATACACAACTGCATAGAGCCGCTAAGAAAAGTACTAATTCATTTTGAAACATGTGACACTCAACTTTGACTATTGTGTTAACCTGGATGTTAAACATGTAATTGTAACCACCAGTCACTGGAAAGAGATCTCTATTTATAGTAAATGGTGGTCTACATTTTCATTGTCTAGAGATTCATGTTCAAACTCTGGTGTCAGCAGTGACACTTTTCATTCATATATGACACTTAGACACTTGAATTATCTTTGACTTATTGGATCACTGAGCAAGGAGTACACACAGGATCAGTAAATTTTCATTTTGAAAATGCTTAGAATTGCACATAGAACTAGTTAAAGCTCTAAGCATGGTAAAAATGCCTGAATTGTTAGGACTTAATAAAAAAAATATTATTGGCTTCTTTTTATATCAATGAAACTTTTTTTATATATAAAAGTTTCTCTGCTCTCTTACTTTCTTTATGGTAAAGTTGAAATTGACATACTAAAATCTTTATTTCATGAAAAAAATTTCTGAATTTAAAGAAAATGTTTATTTTTTAAGATAAGTTTTCAAAGTATTACATGGAATATTTTTGATAAATATTGGTAGAAAATGTTCTTTGAAGAAAGAAAGAAAATGAAAGTTTCCTCTGGGATTTATAAATCTCCAAATAGTCGACTTTATCAAAAGTACTTTTCATAAATTGAAGTTTCCTTCTCAAACATTTTAGATTTGAAGAACGTCACTTTAAAATTTGCTTGGACAAATAAACTCCACTTTTATGTTCCTTTTACTGCAATATTTCATTTGATTAGTTTTAGGTGCATAATCGTAAAAAAACAAAATTTGTTCAAAAAATAATAAGTAAAAATGGTTGCTAATATACTAAGTGGATCAGTTCATTTCATCTGTGAACCATATTGTCATCCATATACCCAGGAGAAGACTGAAGAGTTACTTGGAATTTTCTTTACGATGAAAAGAAAAGCATGCAGTGTTTAAATTTTTACTCACCTGATAAACAAGTTGATATATAACATCTTTTTAAATTTTCTCATTCTCTGGTGTCAGTTATCTTTGCTTTATCCTGGTGAGGGTAAAGTGTACCTTTTGTTTTACACTTGGTGGAGGCTAAAGAATGGATAGGCTGAAACAGGATAGCATCAAGAATGATGGAAATTCATTTGTCTGAAAAGATGATTGCATGTTAATGAAAGTTAGACATATCAGTTTTATTTTATTCAAATATATTAAACAATTTTTTGTAATTGAAAAGTGGTATTACTAAACTAACATTTAAGTGATGAAACTTTTAGATGATCTAGAATTGTGTCTTCTTGCTAAAATTGTCAAATATTTCTTCAGACCATTTTAAAAAATGGAGGAAGAATTACTTTTTTTTTCTTAATAATAAATTGACAATATATTTAAATGAGTTGGACAATATTTAGTTTTAAATATATTATTTTTTTTATGAGAAGTGTTTAGATTATTATAAATAAAAATCCCGTGAGTTAGAAACTATTCTAAATCAATCAGGATTTTAGGAAATATAATAAATATTCCAAGTAGGTATTTATGCAACGTTCAAATTTTACAAGTATACTACTGTTAAGGTATTAGAAAATTGTTATTTTCCAAGAATAATGTACAACCACTTAATATCCTCACTGCTTTTTGGATTGTGGAAATATTTGATTAAAAACAGTCAATTTCAACAGGTCCAAATGAAGGCTTTTGATAGTTTTTAAATTTGATGTATTTATTAGGGAATGAACTAAAAACAAATTTTAGAATAGTTTATATTCAATAGAGTTCAAGGGGAGTAACTGGCACTCATTTTTGCATATCGACTGTATTTGCTGGCTTAAAAAGCTGCTTCTAGACTCGTCTCTTAAGTACACAATTTCAATCTTTAGTGGTTGTCATCTATCCATAGTTATACTGTGATATTTATATTTGTATTTTATAGGCTGGCAAATATGGTTAAGTGCTTTTGTTTTTGTTTTTTTTTATATACTTGTTTCTTGTTTAATTTTAAAGTTTTTAAAATTAGTTCTACCAGCTGAGTTATATTTTGCCATTTCTTTAAGTTTTGCTGTTGCAGATGATTTTAAGAATTTGTATGCATATGTTGGAAATTGGCCCATTTCTATAAATATGGGAGAATGTTTTGCTAAAATGCAGCAGTCATCATGTGAAGCATACATAGAATTCTCAGAATGTCCCACCATATATTTCCATTATATGCATAGGAACTCTTAAAATAGTCTTTTTTTTTTTTTTTTTTCCAATATGTCACTTGAACTTTTCTTGATTTATCTGGTTAGCTGATTCAAGAGTTTCATCTTGAAATGTTCATCATGGCCAGATGTTTGCTAAATCAAGCATGAGCATTTTGAAGTGAAACTCTTTAGTTGGCTGACCAGATAAGTCACTTGAACTTTTCTTGAATATTATAGCTCTTATCTGTTGAGCCCTTTTTGGAAGAAGTTCTGCTAGCCTGAAAAAAAACATGTTAAATTTTTGTAATTTCTGTGTATTTTTTAGTTATTTTACCATTATTATTATTATTTTTTTTTTTTCCTAAAATCTTTCCTAAATTTAAGGTAAACATTTGATTCCAATCTTACATTCACACTTTATAACTCAAGAAGCTTTTATTTTATATTTCAGAAGGAAAAATCAACCTGTTTATTGTCTTGTTCAAATCTGAATTCTAGTTGGTATGACTTTTAAATATTCTTGCTATTGTAGGACGCTACTTGTGGTCTCTCCTCTGCAAATATTGGATTTTCATATGTGCTAGTATGATGCTCACAATAGCCATCCAAGATGAAGTAGCTTACAGACTTATTTACCTCATCTTCTTTCTCTATTTTATAATTGCTTTCCAGGTAAGATTAATGCCTAATTCTCATCAGAGAATAAAATTGATTTTTTTCATTTTTTTTTTTTTTTTTTTATTTATTTTTATTTTGGATCTTTGTCATTCTTCAAAATCTTAATACAGTTTTTCAAAGATTAATGCCCGATGATTAAATTATTTTATCCATAAAAGATAATCTTGTTTTTGAGATGAATATTTGTGAAAACTTGTTTTCAGTATATTTGTTAAACTATTCTATCAAAATATCCTCTGTTGATCAAGATCACAAAATGGTGACCTGTTTCAAGTACTTTGTGATGAACTGAATTTATCCTGAAGAGAGAAGCTACATATAAAATAAACAAAAGGGATGACAAAGACAAAGTAAATGAATGTCAAAAGAAAGGCAAAAGATAGCAAATCAGAAAATATTGAATGTCTTTTGAGATCAAAGAACTTGAGGAAAAAAATATGAATTTGATTTGAAAGGTTAGTTATGATGCCTGTTTAAAATGAAGCAATTGTGAAATCTTAAGCTTATGAAGGAAAACTTCCTTTTAATTCAAACTTCTAGATACAAACTTAGTTAGATGAAGGATATAAATGAGAAATGATTTTACCTTCTCTTTCATGGGAGTGAATGCTAGACAATTTCCATATAGATGAAGAAGAGACTTGAGGCAATAGAAATATGGTTCTACAGAAGGATGCTGACAATATCATAGAGTGAAGTTTTAGAGAAAATGGAAGCAAAAAGGACACTTATACTCAACATCAAAAAGAGACAGTTGAAATTTTTAGGGTGTGTGGCACCATTGGTGAAATTGTAACAAGTTTTATGACAATGTTCTCTGATTATTCGTCACTCACTGTACCTGTGATGACATCCAAGATTGAGTTTATTTGCATATACACCCAACTTGCTATGTACACAGGTTCGTCTTCTTGGCTGTGATCGCTTTCAACAACAAAAAGAAATGTAGACAATTTTTTTTCAAGACTCTCTGGTTGGGAAGTAGCAACAGTATGATTTCTTAAATGTGGGATCCTTTCATCAACTTTGAGAGGTGGGCTGCTATCGTCCTAACTTCGCTAACCTTAATGACTCTTGATTCCTCACTACTGGGCAACTCCAATTCATCTGGTCACTTACCTACTTCTCTTATGGCTGGATTCACTTTCTTTGATTTCCTGCCTCTCTTTGCTTATGTGGATAATCCTGGGGTCCCACCTCCTTCATCCACTTGTCTTCCAGTAGATTTGGGACCACCCCAAAGCCATATGGGTGGTCAAAGGACTACTTTGATGACTATCTAAAATCATTTATAAAAATTTTTGTGTTTCCCAATTCAAAGGCACCTGTAGACATAAATCTCCCAAAACACTGACATTTAAATTTACTCAAAGATTAACTGGAGACTAAATTCCTACGAAACTCAGATAACTAAGTGGACTTAAAAGAAATTCTCCTTATTTTCTAAAGATGTGTGAGAAATCATATTGTTACAGGTGCATAATGAGAAAAATGGTTTTTAGAAATTTGACTTACAGAATGCAAGAGGAACAGAGGAAAATGGTGCATAACCTACCTAATGAGCTTGTGTAAATGGATGGCAGAACAGGGCTTGAGAGAGAGATATAACAAAAAGACAAGTGTGAATAAATCAATACGAAGAGAAATAATGGAAGTTTGTAACCATATAGACATCAATGGGCACAAAATAATATCCTTTAAATCATAAATTTATTAATGTATTTTCTCTTTTGTGCAAATGGTTGACTTTTAAAAGAAAATCATTTGTCTTTTAACAAGAGAATGGCCTTATTAACAATATACCAACACAAAAAAAGGACTCTTATGGTTAGTTTAAAACCTAGGATACAGAAGCATAAATTTTTACCTTTGCAGTTGGATCAAAAAAAGTACTTGACATTATTAACAGTGTTAAGTTTTATAGCTGTTATCAATATTTTTTGTTTCTAGCTGAATTTCTTATAAATGTTTTGCTAAACAACTTGATTATTGTTTATAAACAAATTTGAAAAAATATGTTAAAATCTAATCTGTTATGTTAGACATTGTAAGAAAGACTTTTCTGTATGATTTATATTGTGTGTGCAAAAGTTTCCAGATTTTTTTATTATTAAAAACTACTAAAAAAAAAACACTTTTTTTCTATTGTATTTTCAAAAAGAGGATGCTGGGAAATTTTGCACACACTTGTATCTATCTAATTCTAACTTAGAAGTTTATTTCAACTAAAGTTCTCCCTTTTGACTGGAAAATGAAATAATAAAAACAAAAATTATTGAATAAACACAGGTTTCAATAAACCTCCAAGCTATTAATATTTTTATCTTGGGTTGGCCAAAAAAATTGTTCATTTAATAAGTAAATTTTCTACTTAATAAAGTGAACAAACTTTTTGGCAAGTCCAATATTTTCTGCTTCACATATCTCTTTCCTTACCAGTTGTGAAATTCAAATTGTAAATGTTACATTTTATTGAACTTCAACAGTTGAGGAAAAAGTTACCTTCCTTATAGAAATGATCTCTTCCACCATTCATCAAATGCTTCACTTGTTAAACAGATGAAATTTAATATGCATTATTAAAAAAAAAAATACTATTTATATTCTTTTTCTCTTGTAGTTGTCCTACAGAATATGGCGTGTTACAATGTATGTATTTTGGTGGGTGGTTATTATTTACTCCATGTGTGTGCTATGTATGATTTACACCTATCAGTTCAGTCAGTTCCCAAGTTACTGGAAAAATGGCACTGGCCTCTCAGAAGAAATGTAAGTATCACTTTCTGTTATAATCATGTGAATAATATGGGGAAATAAATCTCTACTAGTAGAATCCATTATCTAATTTTTAACTTTTATATAAACATTTTGATAAGGTAGAAAACTTAGGAAATGGTTGTAAAATCAGACTAAATCATATGACATTGTCACAACGTCATGTGTAGTTAAGTATGTGGCTCAAAAGGGTGTCTGGCAACCGTTGTTGTTCTTTGGTGTGTTGAGTTGATTATGTTGCTATGTTAGTCTCTATGACTTCCTTCAGGACAATATACCAAAGTTGGATGGTCTCTGCCTCTTACTGAAAATCAAATCAACTGTCTTTACACCAGGAGAAAGGGTTTTTATTTTCTTTGTGTAAGACTATATGCATTGAGCTATATAGCACAATGTATATAGTAAGTATAGGCTACTTTTATTGTCCCCAGGATGGAAATTTTGCTGACTACTTGTCAGTGAAGGAGAGGAAGTGAGTGTGAGAGATTTCCATATCCTAGCAGTTTCAGACTTGTGTGTTTGCTGCAAAATGAAAATTCTCACTTAAAGATTTAGTAGAGAAACTCCTTTTTTTTTTATAAGGAAATCTCACCTTAATCATTAATTCACAGGCCAATGAAAAGGCACCCGAGGCTGTTCTACCATTTTCTTTTTTTTTTTTTTTTTTTTTTTTTTTTGATGTCTGATGCCAATCCCAGAGATGGGACTTGTGATCATTTACTGACCCTCTACAAAACATTGTATTTCAGAAATGTGTGACTATTAGATTTTTCTTTCTTTCTTTAATCCTTAAAATTATTCTCCATTACTACTTACAGTGTTACAATGATTGTTCAATCAAACTCTTTTAAGAATGATTAAATATATACTTTAAGTTTCCAGTTAAATCATTTTTACAATGGGGATAAAATATTGTCATTCTCAAGGTCTAGTAAATCTAATCTGGAACATGCTAAGCTTTAAGCATAATGTTTTTATTTATTTTTAATATATGAATTTGAAATTCCTGTTCCTCTTCTGTTTTGTGATTGTTTTTGTTCTTTCTTTGTCAGACTTCGTGACCTTGGCCTACAGCAATATGACGTGAAAGGTCTTTTTGTCAAACTGCTCACTCCAACAAGTTTCCTAATTGTTATCATCATTCAAGTACACTATTTCCACCAACCTTTCATGCACCTCAGTGGACTGGAAAGATATAGGTAAGGAAAAAAAAATTTCAGTGTAATTAGTGACAATTAGTGTGATTGCCTACATTATTGCATTTTGATATGGTTCATCCATTCGCTTGAAATATATCTTGCTTGCTTTATAAGTTTCTAGGTGAGATCTTAAATCTTACATTTAAATTGTTATAAGATTCAAATCCTAAATCCATATTTTGTTCTTGAAAACATGTTAAACGTTCCTTTGAAAACATATTTTAAACTTAAAAAAAAAAAACATGTATATAATAAATTATTATTGCATGTTTGTTTTTTTTTTTTTTTTTCAGACATTTTGCGATTGATATTGTCAGTGTCACTCTTGATGTTATTAAATTCTGTATATTTTCAGAAGAGAATTTGCAAATGCAGAGTCAATAGATGTGACAGCTGAGGATGGTCACATTACTGAAGACACGGGTCTGACCACTTCTGATACGGAATCAGAGCTTAGAATGCTAAATAGTATGAATTTATCATGTTTATTAGCTTAAGCTTAGAGAATTATTTATATATATATATATATATATATATATATATATATAAAAATGTGTTTATTAAATACTTTTTAATATTATTTCAAATAATTGAAACTTTCTCCCTTTCTCTAATATTTCTTTATATATGTTTACTTCTATAATATTTCTTGTTTATTTCATTTGACATTTACATGTGTAATCTTTCACTTGAAGATTACTGGAGAAAAACAATATGAAAGTCTCAGGCTTATCTTTTTTTTTTAAACTGAATTTTTAAATTTTTCTATAGAAAATCTGGGTTTCACTTAAGAATATATCAGATATTTTTTTAGCTTATACCGTTTATATGACACAGAATTGGAAGTCAGAGATCTGAGTTCTAATTCCAGTCAGGTCTTTTATATTCACTTATGTGCAAATATCCTTGGAAAGGTATGAATTCCCTTCTTCCCCCAGCTATGGATTAATTAGCTGGATTTGTATCAGTAAGTCATTACTATCCCTGAGAAATTCTTACACTCTAAAAATATTTTCAGGTTTTAAATAACCTACAAAAGGTTAAGCTGTAAAAAACAAATCAATCAATTTATGCTGTCAATAAAAGTAATTGCTTAGATACTATTTTTATTTGAACATCAAATCTTTTCAACTTTTTAATTTGTTTGAAAAATGGAATCCATTGTGTGCATGTTTTTCTTTTTTCTTTTAGATTGGCGGAAAGAATTTGTGGTACGTTTTCGTGCCCTGTGGAGAAGAGGAAGTGCCACATGGAATTATGTATCTCAGTATTTATGGAGGCTGATTGAGATCCACATCTTCAAAGTGGTCGGCCTGACTGTGATGGTAGTGGCTGTAAAGGAGGTCAGTGCATCAAAATAAACACTATTGCTTTATTAATGTAATTGAAACATTTCTTAGCATGCTAATTGTGGTTTTATGATTATAATTAGTCAGTAGTTGTAAGAAAATGAAGACAATTGCATATAAGCATGAAACACTGTCAGTGATGGGTGTTGACATCAATGTCCACTTTTATATTTACATATGCTCTATCTCTGATATTGGCACTTTAACCCATAAATATAGCATACTATAAAACTACATTTTATCAGCAACCAAATTTTTGGAATTTCTCATGGGCACTCACAGATTTTGATGGAATTTTAGTATGTTTTACCAACCTATGAGAAAGTAAAAGCCCTAAAATTTTAGCTATTTTAGACACTTGATAAAAAATGCACCAAAAAACCTGTAAAATACCAATTTTCCTCATTTTTAGAATCATAGGATTCTAAAAATGTAGAAAAGAGAAATAAAATCTGTGTTTTTGCCATATATTAGACTATAAGAATACCAAGTATGAACTTAGAATGCAAAGTTATGAAGTGCCAAAGTTGACAAGTTGTCCTATTTTGTAATTAACAAAAATTGACACCCAATTTCAAGAGGTCATAACCCCTGAATCAAGTGTCTGAGGAAGGGTTTTTGGTTTCTCATATTCTCATAGGTGGGTACAATATGCTAAAATTTCATCAAAAACTGAGATGGTACCCATAGGACCATTGGTTGAATCGATATGGAATTACACATATTATTGTTCTGACTATGAAACTCAAGTTTGAATTTCACCATTTGTCAAGGAGCTGATCCCAGCATGCCACGCTATTCTGAAAACCATGTTGTGCATTGACTCAACTCAGTGAAATTTGTCAGATGAAACTATTGAAGCTGTTCTTGGTTTTGCTAGCACAAGCCTCTAAAGTCTTGAGTGTACTGGCCTTGTTCAACTGCTGATCATGTCAAATTATGTGCACTCTCTCTCTCTCTACTTCAGAAACTGTAACTAAGAGTTGTAGTGTAAAACACAGATTGTCTTTGCGAGTGTTGAAGAAGCACAAAAGAGTCTGAGCAGGCATCTCTAGCAGACAGGTGTACTCAGTAACAGGCAGCTGGACATATATATATATATATATATATATATAATCATTTCACTGTAAGTAAGGCAATAAAGCCATTAGCATGCAGGAGGTTGCTGAGTGTGAAAGAATACAAGAAAAACATTAAGGAGTAAGAACAATGAAAGAACAGAAATTAAGAAGACAGGAGATAATGATTATCATTGCATTTAAATTTTTGAAGATCAAACTAGACGGGAGAGCAGGAAGCCTAAAGAGAGTTCCATAAGCAAGAAGTACAAGAAAAGAAACTGTTAGCATAAAATTTACAGTTAAATGTAAACATTTCAACTGTAAAATGATGAGGTCTTGCCACTAATTGAGCACTTAAATTTATAGTCTATATACCATAAAGTTCATCAGAAGAATTACCATGAAAGTATTTATAGATAAGGCACATTGAATCAACATTATGACGATGGGAAAGTGACTGAAGCTATGATGTCATGTCAGGACTAATGACATTGCAGATTCTTTTTGGGATTTTATCAAGGATCTCTAAATATATAGCAAGAGCACCAGACAATATTCTAAGCATAATGCTAAATAGCAAATAATGAATTAATATTGTTTTTATCACTTTAACACTCGTTTTTTTTAAGAAAGGTTTGAATCTAACTCCATTACCAATTATTTGGACATGAGTTAAATCTAAAATGTAGGTATTTTCATGTAAGAAAGGCAGGTACTGAATGTGGATTACTAGGCCTGTTAGAAGATTAATATAAACCAAGCTGGCAGATGTTTTTTTCTTTCATTTATAATGATTGATTTTCTTGAATACACTTTTTCTCTGATGTTTCAGGTATCAGCCATTAGTGCCGTCTACGTGATAATGTTGGCCTTCTTCTTGCCTCTACCCAAAGGTCGTTTGTTGCTGTCCCACATTTTGCAGATGTGGACAGCATTGGTTCTGCTAGCCAAAGCATCATTTCAAATGTCAGTGGCAAGAATTGCGGATTGGCAATCAAATTGTACAGTAAGTATTAATTTTTATTTTCTGATTGCTATTTGTTTATCTATTTATTGCCAGTTCTTCATTCAGTTTTTTTTTTTATCATACTTAAATCCATTCTTGTGCTCTCCATCTCCTGACTTTCTGTTAAATTCAGTGTCATATCCTATATTGACTGCGATTGACTTTGCTGTAGCAAGCATTAAAATGCAGATTTTCTTGGTATGATGTAAAGTGTGTTCTTCCTCGGTCTAAGCATCAACATTAATTCTTGAAAAAAGAATTATCTTTTACTGTTCCTGTTTGCTAATCATCAGATGGTTGTCTTTGTCTTATCATTCCTTCAGGCAATGGCACACAGAGATTTTGTGATATTTAGTGATACCCAGGGTTAACTCCTTGATTGTATGTCTCTAAGACTCAAGTTGGACTATAGGACATAGTACTGAGAAATGGGAGAAAGGAAAACATTTAAATATGTAAAACAATATAATATCAAACATGAAATAAACACTTTATTCAAATTAAATATAATCTGAATTTTTATTTCACTCTTTGATTGGATGCCCTTCCAAATGGATGCTCAGGGCCATTGTACCCCCCCTGCCACACCTTTTGCATGCAACTGTCTTCAGCACTACTAAAGTTAACTGGCCCACTTGTTAAAAAATAAAATAGAAAAAAATGGATTTTTTGTAGTCCTTCCTCTGTCAATTAAATAAATTAATAAATAACCTAAAATGTACACATCTGTTTGTTTTTCATGTAAGATAATTATCCCCTGATGTTTGTGAAAGTTCTTCTGAAATAAGTTTTTAGAAAAAAAAAAACTATTTAAAGAATGAAGCAAATCCTGAATTGGGCAGGGAAAAGAACAACATCAGTACTTACAGTTAGCAATGATTTGGATACAGATTCAAACTTGACATTTGTAAATAAAAATGAAGTACAGATATCTCTTTAAGAAATCATGGCTTGATTTGACACTTTATTTATATTATGAACAGGACCCACTTCTAAAATGATAAAAAAGAAAATTGATATTTTTAATTTTGACAGACATGCTTAGATGTCTAATAAATGCTAATCTACAAAAATTATTCAAAACAAATTTTTTCCCTATTTTTTTTTTTTTTTACAAACAGACCAGTTAACTTCAGAAGTAGCATTTCTTCTATTTGACCTATTGTCATCCCAATCTATATAAATTTTATCTTCTCTGGGGTACAGTTGTGCTGCATTGATTACATTACAAGGAAATATTGTGTCAGTCACAATCCTTTTTCATTGCTCATAATTTTCATTGTTATACAGTATGTGTGTGCATGTATGTAGTGGAGGCTACATCAGTGTGTGTGTATGGATCAAAGTGTATTAGATATATTCAGAGTATATTTATAAGAAAATTGTTAAAATTGAATGATAATCAATTCACATTAGGTTGGAAATAAAGTTCCTGCACAACTTATATACGTGTATGTGTGTAAATATTCTCAGATGGAAGATATCTGTAGAAGAGACAAAATGAATGAAAAGACAATAGGAAAACTATACTTAGTTTAGCTGATGCATTTTATCATTTGACATACTTTATCAAGGCAAATTTTCAAATGTGTATAGTTTTCCTTATGTCTTTTCATACACAGACACACACACACCTTTTTATGTATACTTGTACACATACATACATATAAGTAACTATTTCTTATGCATATACCTCTACACGCATACACATATATATGTGACCTCTCATATATACCTATATATATAAATATATATATATATATATATATATATATATATATATTATACATTTTTTTTTTATTTTGTGAGGTGTGCTGTTTTTTCTTGATATTATGGATAGCATTGGGATGCCTGGTTTGTTACATTTTTTGCCTATACACACACATACACATATATATGAAATAGTTGTATGTATGTATGTATATATAAATGTACAAAGTATAAAAAGTATACATAAAAAATATATTTTGGATTATTATTTTCATACATGAAATCCGTTAAAAAAGACCCCCTCCTTAATTTAATGAATTGTTTCTTGCATCATGACTTTGCCATTCCACAAAATCTGATCTTCATTACGAACTCTTGGAGACATTGTGTAAACAGGCAACCATAAATAAGAGTGAATATATAATCTGTTTGAAATTGAATGAATTCTCTCTGTGCTGTATATTCTTGCTTCCTCTTGCCCAAGTAATATATCTATAATCATGGATATATATATATATATATATATATATATATATATATATATATATAAAATTGATTTCACCTCATGCAAGGCAGTTAAGTCACTAAGACAAAGGATTACTGAGTGTGGAAAAATTAGAAACAGAAACATTACTAATGAGCAGTAACAAAAAGAGTAATCAGGAGGACAGTAGATAGCTATTGACATTGCATTTAAATTTTTGCAAGTTAAAGTTGGCTGGAAAGCATGGTGTCAGAAAGGAGTTTTTCAAATGAGAAGTGCAAGAAAAGAAACTGTTAGCATAGAATTTACAGTTATATCTCTTGCCATCTCAACTGTAAATTGATAAGATCTTTATGCCAGTCTAGTACTGTGCTTAAATTCAAAAAGTATAGGTACCATAGTGAAGAGCACATTCCAATAATTATCATGAAAGTATTGATAGAAAAGACACAGGAAGGCAACCTTATGGTGGTGGGAAAGTGACTGAAGCCAAGCCACCAGATCAGGACCAATAATATTGCTTATTTTTCTTTGGATTTTATCAAGGAACTCAAGGTAAATAGCAGGAGCACTGAACCATAAATGCCAGCAACATTCTAAGCATGGATGAATGGTAGCCTTACAGATATGTATAATAGATTCTGGAGAGAAAAATTGTCTCTTATCACAGTGAACCAAATTTCTTAGCAGCTGACCTACCAATGATAGTCTTTTCATTTCATGTCAGCCAAGAACGTTAGCCCAAGAATAAAACGATTCTGTTATCTTGTTTTTTCAGATTAAAGCTGGGAATAACACTATTTATGATATGTATCCATTCAATCATACAATTGACAATAACATTTGGATTGGCCTAGAAAAAGTTAAATCTGCTGAACTGCCAAATTATCTTCAGGTGAGTTTTTATTTTATTTTTTTCAATTTATAGCTATCTAGATTAGTGACTCTTCTATTTCATAACTGTTAATGTGGTAACTCTGCTATGTCATGGCCATATCAAAACAATGGAAAAGACTATGGAAGTAAATGTTTTTTAATTGTTTCACCCCCTAAAAAAAAAAACAAGGTGACAATACTACTAGAACACAGAGAGTGAAAGAGAATGAAGACTGAGAATGGGGTGGATTGAGGAAAGAACCAAAAAAAAAAAAAGGAATGGGGTTATAGAAGACAGAAGATGGTGATTAACATTGAATTTTTGAAGATAGTAGTTATCAGGGAAGCAAGAAATTGAGAGGGAATTCCACAGGTGGGACGTGTGAGAAAAGAAACTGTTACAGTAGAAGTGGTGGTTGCATTTAGCTAGTTTAGCAGTGAGACTTAATTGCTCATCTAGTAGCATGCTTAAATTCATGTAGTCTGGGTACCAAGTGAAAAAAATATTGTTAGAGCAGTTGCCATGAAAATATTTGTAGAAAAGACAGAGAAGGAAGCTATGTCACATCAGGGAGAAAGTAACTGAATTTGAGGTGCCTGGCCAAGATTAATTACATTACACTCTTTTTTAGACCTTTTCAAGAATATTGAGATGTGCAGCAGGAGCACTAAACCAGATATAGTAGCCATATTCAATGCACAGATAGATGGTAGATTAGTAAATGTGAGAGATGGATTCTGACCAGAAAAATTATCTGGAATGACACGGTGAACTAATTTTCGTTGCAGTATACATAGCAATTGATTCAATATAGTCACTTCATGACAGTGGAAAACGTGAGGCCAAAAATGTGTAGAGTGGATTTTAACATCAGAATAGGTTTTCCGTGGTGATTAAATGAAAGCTGTTTTGTTTTAGTGGCATTAAAAGTTGCAAGCCACATCTTGCCCTAGTTAAGCACTGATTGGAGGTTCTTTTCAAAAGTGGTTACCAGGTTTACTTTGTCTGGTCTGTCAGATTTGATACTAAAACAGGAGTAAATGGTTGTCACCTGCATAAGTACCTAGTTGGGAACTGATTGACATAGACAGAAAATTTGGATTGGTGTCTCTAAAGTGGTTGGCTGTTTGTATTGATCTCTTTCCAGCATTTCCTGCAGGTAAGCTGACCCACACTTCTAAATACTGTGCCATGGATCTTGTTTGAGATGTTGGTGGGAGCTGTGTTGTTCAAATGGCACAAGGTCTCTCTACACCATTGCTCAATGATGTGCCCTGAAGAGGTTACTCCCATCTCACCACCTGGTGATCTTCACTGATGAAGGTGCTACTATTAACTCATGAAATAGATAGATACCTGAGTATGATTTAATGTGGTAATAGAAGAATAAATTTGTAATGAAATCAATGCTTATTTTATTCTTTCTTATTTTTCAGTACAAAATATAGTTGTTAGGTAGAAAATTAGCTTGCAAGAAGATATTTTATAGTCTGTATTTTTGCTAAAGTGTGTATTTAAAAAAAAATATTGCCATTTAAATCTTTAAAAAAGGATGTTCAAATTATTCCTTCTACATTTTATGCTCATTACAATAAAATCTAAGAAATTTTCTCTAGTAAATATTGATTTTCCTTTATATGCTGGCATACAAGGCAACTGAGTGTATAAGACAAATCCCAAATTTTCAAGTTAAAATGTAGGTTTTAGGCTGTATTCCTTGTACAAGATGACCCCCACCAATTGTATTTTAAAATGTATTGTATGGAATTTATTAAATAAATTCAGTAAGCATATATTTTTTTTTTTTTTTTTTTTTCCACTCAAATTCTAATGAAAAAAAAGTGGACAGATTTTGTCAATTATCACAATCTACAATACCTCATGAGTGGGTGCTTCGTTTTCAGTACACTATTATGGTACTCTGAATGATTTTCCCTGCTAACCAACCACTTGTTCCATGGTTATCAAATATGATCTTTAAACTGCTTGTTGAGAGACACATCATCGAAAAAGTGGCTGACGTAGTGGTTAGCCTACCGTCAAAAATCTCCCATAGTAATAACTAACTTACCTTAAACTACAGGATTTAAGGTTTACATTTTATACCTGGAGTGTAAGACAGACCCCTATTGGGGGGAGATTTTTTAAGGTTAAAAGGTCGCCTTGTACATTGATATATATGGTAATTGTTCCAGAGGAAACGCTGACAGACGAGAGCCAATTGATAAATAAGATCTTGTAGAGTCTAATAGTAGGTATAGAAACAGGTTTGATCATCTATTTGGTAATATGTAAAGTCATGTTCAAATGTATTTAGTGTCAATCTGTGGTGTGATAGCACTGAATAAGGGATTTTTTTTCTTTTTACTCATGGGTTAAAACAGTGGTAGTAGAAGCTTTTGACATTAAAAGTTTGAACACATGTTGAGATTCACAGAAGTGTAAAAACAATGGAAACTTGCAAGCACTTAAAACAATGCATCCACAGAATAAGGTCTGAAAAGCAAATTCTCTGTACTGTCACAATTTGGCACTCAGACTTCTGGTCTTTATGCAAGATTTTCTTATTGGTTGGGTATATGTCAATGAAGAATGATAGAAAAATCGGTAGCATTGGAATCAAACATCAAAGGAGGCAAAGACTGGATCACAATGGGCAGGGTACAAACAAGACTTCCACGTGGAAACACTAGATGTACAGGATGAACACAGCCAAGACACTGGAAACACAAACAAGTATGAACAAATTTCAAATGACACCGAGCAACATGAACAGAAATCCTTGGTAACCCACACCAATCCTGTTATACAGTCAACATGGCAAATTACCAGACTATCTTTTCAGAAAATGTGCTTACTTTTATGGAGCCTAAAACTTTAGTGGTTGGCTTGCAAAGGAATCATTTGCATAGCTAACACCGCTCAGCTCACTGTTCCAACTACCCCATGGGGAAGCAGGTAGAGACTTTCTTTCTTCATAACCAGACGTTCTGTGTTTTGCACCAGCTCTGTTCTGGTAGGGTAGCCATGTGCTGTTTTTCTGTAGAAACCACACACTAAACATTTTTGTCCAATGGGGCAGGTGCTGTTATCAGTAGTGATTGGCTGCTTCATCTGCATTTCTTTTCCACTACACTTTTGTTCTTTTTCAGTAGTATGTAATTTTTACTGCCCTCTTTTATTAGGGATTTTCCACTTTTTGTTGATCTCATGTAGTCATTATTGACAACATTAGGAGGAGAGCTTGTGTTTTTTTATTGTTCCTTTGTTTATATCAGTATTTACCTTTATTTTCAGATTTTGATGCTTAAACAAAAACTTATTGTAGATTGAACAAAGAAAAAAAAATCTTAAAAAGATTAAGCTAATTTGATCTCTTGACAAAGAATAAAATTCTTTTCATGACAAAAGTATTTTTCAGTTAAAAGGAAGAAATATTTCCATTTTTAAATGTCATAGATGAGTTTTTGCATTAGCAATATTAAATTCTCTGTTTTTCATTCAACAGAATTATGTCGTCATCTTGATAGTGATTGCATTCCAGTCAATCATACGTTATCACCAAGAACAACACTACAATCATCCAAAATACCAAAAACCAAATGTTGGAATTATCTTTACCAATATTCAGCGTACTGATGCTGACAAGGGAATTGTAGAATGTTTTAAATATTTTGCTAATTATTTCTTTTACAAATTTGGCCTTGAGGTAAGTTTTTTTTTTTTTTTTTTAATTTTTTTTTTATTTTCAAGTTTCATTTATTCATTGTTGTTGTATTCATTCTTATTACTCTCCTCTTTTTTAACCATTCTCTCTTGAATGGATCAATGAAGATTGTGCATTATTTTAAGATGATTAATTTTCTTATACACTTTCATACGGCTGTTTATTTCTACATTTCTGTTATTTAGTCTTAATATAAGAAGAGACATTAATAAAAAAAATATGTAGAAAAAAGAAAGAAAGAACCGAGATTAGAGAGCTCTGAAATTTAATTGTCCTCACTTTCAATCCTCTTTATAAAAATTCCAAACTACAATGTTGTTATACATGCAGAAAATTTGTACCCTTTGTATTGTTGCTAGCATCCCTTAAAAATCCAGGATCTAATTTTGGTGTGAAGGTTAGACAAATATATTTAAACAAAATACATTGACTTAGTTGATAAATATTTACTTTCTAGTTTAGTCTCTGGTTATGTTTCAGTATTTGTTATATTTTTTTTGGCATGTTTATGTAAAAATAACAAAAAATGGTTAGTAGGCAAAGTAAAAACAAATTTAGAATGTGTACTGAAATACTATCGCATATTGACTCATCATGTTAATATTAATTCTATAACTTAGAGTATTAAGTCCACTAACTTGACAGGTTTTTGCTTCAAGGCTTGATCAATTCACAGTGAATGCTATTCTTAATCTGATGTAAATTTTTGCTAATTTTCATGACTTTCATATTCTGAAGCCTGAGGTGAAGAATTAAAATCTTATTGAACCAATTGGCAAATGATTTATCTACATTTTAAGATAAAGCTTGACCTGTTTGTCTTTATTCATTTCTTTTATATTGTCTGGTTTGAGAGAAAACTCTTGACTTTTCCATTCCACAATATTTCTATTAAAATTACTTCCAAATTTTATTTAGGCTTTAATATTCTTGGCTTGTAACATTCCAATTTCTATAATCTGTTTCAGTCCAAGCAAATCTTTCATTCTTTCTAGTATATTTGGTTTAATTTATTCTCAGATAAATATTTGCAACATTTAAATATAAAATGTATGTGAATGATTCTTTTTTTTTTTTTGTTCTTTTTAGCTATGTTACATCATTACAGCTATTACCATCAGTGTCCGTGTTGATGCCTATTCTGTGCTTTATGCAATATTTCTGGGTGTATTACTCTTGTTGAACCGTCGTGGCAATGCTTACCTGTGGCCTATTTATGTCCTTGTGCTTACAATTCTATTACCTCTACAATACATGTCTTCCATTGGTGCTCCACTGGGTCTCTGTCTACGTAAGTAATTCTTTTATTAATCTTATTTTGCATTTTATTTAGAGGTAGGGAGGATGCAATTACCTGCTCTGCTCTAAAATACTTTTTGCATATGGTTCAACCCAGTATATTATAAAAATGTGAAAATAAACATGGGTAAGATATATATCCAACTCATTAACTCTTCCAAAATATTCAACAGAAATACTCTAAAACTTAACATGTTTTTGGTGCAGCTACAGCTATAAATCATTAAGACCAAAACAAAAATCATAACATAACAGGAAAATTACTATTAGACCACAAACGCTCACTGCTCTTACCTCTAATTGTAGAACAAAATACAAATATCCACTAAAAAGCAACTGCCTATAAACTAATGTAATATACCAAGCTACTCATTGATCCAAAAGAAACCCAGAAAAAATGGCTAACAGAAATTTCCTG
The DNA here is from genome assembly GCA_903632075.3 of Acanthosepion pharaonis. Lineage (NCBI taxonomy): Eukaryota > Metazoa > Mollusca > Cephalopoda > Sepiida > Sepiidae > Acanthosepion > Acanthosepion pharaonis. The sequence goes on from CAHIKZ030001447.1 coordinate 2,021,003, forward strand.
AAAACAGAAGCTATTCACACAAAACATCATTTATCAATAAGAAATATGCAAATAGCACAACTGTCTTAAAGCATGGAAACTGAAAAATACAAGGCAAAACACATAAAAAATAAAATGGGAAATAAGAAAAATGGCACCAACTTACAGCAACACCTCAAAACAATGTAACCTTTGCTTAAAGAAGAGAATAATTATTACCTTCAGATCATGAGTTTTGTTAGGGGACTCATTAGGCTGATTGTTTGGAGTTTACAAAAATTTTTAGTTGGTTTAGATAAATGTCATGAATGACATTTTTAAGATTAAAAATCAATGAATTATGGAAGTAATAAATTAAATGCGTAATAATTTAAATGCGTAATAATTTTATTTTTTTTAAAAGAAATTCCATAATATATTTGTAGTTTTTCTAAAAGAAAAAAAAAAAAAAAAAAACTCCTGGAAATTCTAACATTATGTTGCTTGTATTTTTTCCTTTTAACAATTAATAATTATTTTTTTAAATGATATTTATACTATATGTTTATAACTGCATATTATTTCTTGCATTTCTTTGTTTACAGCTTATCCCTGGGCAAATACTTTAAAACTCTCTCTTCAACAATGGCTTTTCTTACCAAGTTATACTTCTCCTCCAGCAGCTCCTGTTCTCTTGGGTAACTAAATTTCTTCCTTACCAATTCTGTTAGGAACTGCATTTTTGTTTAAAATAATATAAGTTGATTTATTATGATTATTTATAGTTTATTTATTTTAGTTGTTTTCTACTTATTATAGATATATTTTTTACTAATGGTAATATTGTTTCCTTATAAGGAAATGTTCGGAACCCATTAACTGAGCAGCCAGTGCTAATTTCAGTTGAAATTTATAAAATCTTTCTTTTAAAATGATTTTTCAGGAAAATAGGTTTCTTAATTATGGTAACTGTTATTGCTTTTTCCTATATTGATGGGGGGGGGAACTTCCTTCCTAACTTTTTGTTTGAAGTAGTATGGAATGTCAACATCTTGATTGTCATTATTTTCTCATTAAGCTACATGTACTATCCATTTTAGTTGTTGCTGTTCTTGAAAATCACCAAATGATCTAGTTTCTGTTATTTGGTACATTTCTTAATGATTTTTTAGTTTCAGTTCACTCCAAGTGTCACTCAAAGTAGAGGGTTAATGAAATGTGTCATGTGAATGTAAGAGGAGGGAGTAGGAAGTGAAGATTATGAGGTGAGGATATAAAGGATAGATAACGATTGATCCGATACTTGAAGATATTAAGATTGTAACATTCAGGGAAACATGCAAATGGGAGTTCTACAAAGTTGTGGTTCTTGAAAAGAAGCTTTCTGAGTAGAACATCTTTCTTATCAAAGGAATACGTAGGGAATGAAGGTGATTCAACTCTGTAGATCTAGCAAGACCAGTTTTGGCTGCAAATGTCCGAGAAAGAATGGAACTTGTCTGAACATTTGCCATGGAAATAGCGATTGAATAGCAATAGGCTTGCAACATTGTATCTGTGGGGGAAATAGGCAGTTTGGAAGATAAGTCATCTCACACAAGGCAATGTAAATGATTTTATATTTTATAAAATATTACAAATATAATAAAAATAATGAATAATATAAATATAAAAATTGTTTGTATTTTTTGGGGCAGGGAAAAACTTAGGATTAAAAAAAAAATAATGTCCCATATTTTTTTTTTCATTCTCAAGAATGAATGTTACTCCCACAATTACAGTGTGCAATAGGTAAATTGTCATCATTTTATATTTTTAATTTCACACATGAGCATTGTTTGTTTTTAATTTTGTTGACTGCACAGTATAGTAGGATCAGTTGGGCACCATCTGTGAAAAAAAGAGCACCATGATGCAATTCGCTCCACCAGAAATTTGGAAACGGCATACTGTACCTTTTGGCATTTGTGCCGAAAGCTCCAATACAAACATTTCAGAGTGTTTGTGTGTCAATCTGAAGACAGTGCAGAGGATTCAGAAAGAGTTGGATGAGACTAATGGTGATTATGAAGGTGTTGGAGTGATCACAAGTGATCAGTTCATTTTCCCCACAGGGCTTCAGACTCAACATGGAGGCCTACACCAAGTGCCTTGAGGGGCTAGTGCTGCTCTGGGTCAAGAGAGTGGCTGCTGGAAGACCCTATGTCTGGCAACAGGACTCTGTACCCTGCCAGACAAGCAAGAGAAGCCAGTCATAGCTGTGAGACAATTTCTTTGACTGCATCACCCTTTACATCTAGTTACCTAACTCCCCAGTCTGCAACCCCTTGATTATTATGTGTAGAGTGCATTTGAGTAAGAGACTAACAAAGATAAACACCAAAGATGAACTGAAGACAAGGATTATAGCAGCATTTACCAACTTAAACAAGGGGACCGTTCAGAAGAGTTTGCAAGAGATTCTGAAGTGGTTGAAGCCAATGGGGATTTTATTGAATGAATTTACTCCTTAGTATTTCAAGATATTTTTGTGTAATTTTGGTAAATATATCTGTTAAAATGAGATGTCAGTGTTATTTTCATTTTTGCATAATTTAGATGACAATTCATCCATTGCACCTTGTATAATATAAAAAAAAATATTTTAATTATGCATTTGTTGGCTTTATTTGGCTGGTTTTCTAAGATGCAAATGATAGCTTTTGAGTAGTCACTGTGAGACATAATGTTTTGTTTCACTCTCAATGGATATTTTTGACATTTGTCTTCTAAGTAGAAATGTTTTATGCTACTGAATAAATTAAAAAGGAGATATTTTACTGTAGTTTTATTTTATTTTTTTTATCTGCATTTTTCTTTTAAAATAATTATCAAGAGAATTTTAAAGTTTTGTAGTTGTTTGTAATATCTCTTGTAACTTGACAGGGTGGCTGGGTGTGTTGAACGTTAAGTGATGACAGGACTTATGAGAGAAAGTAAAATATTATCTGTGTTCATAATTTGGTGAAAGTGCTGATAATTTTTGAGTTACCCTTGTATAAGAGGGCATTTGTTTATCTTTTCCAAAGTAAATCAGGGTTGAAAAGTCTTGTTAAATGCATTAAGATTTTCCTAAAGAATTAAGATATGATTTATCTAAAAAGAAAATTGTTTTTTGACAGACTTTTTATTTTTCTTTCAAACTTTAGATTTAAAGATTTTTTCTTTTTCTTTTTTGTACTTTTGTTATTTCTTTATGCTTTTTTGTTTTTGCTTTTTTTTGCTTTTTTTTTTTTTTTTTTTTTTTTTTTGTTTTTTTTTTTTTTTTTAGTTTTTGCTGTTTTTTTAGTTTTTGCTGTTTTTTGTTTTGCTTTCACTTTCCTTTTGCTTTCGCTTTTGTATTCTTTTTCTTTTTGCTTTTTTTGTTTTTCTTCTGAACCAATTATCATTTATGGTCACTTATTCTGCAATAAGGAAAATAATATTAGTTAAATGGTTTTCACTTGGACTCTATAGAGTGGGTAAATGAATGACAAAATGGAAAAAACTCTTACGCATTTCATTCTGAGATGGAAATTCTTCAGACTTATAATGGTTGATTTATGCAGTCAGTCTTATACAGAGTGTGGCAGTAATACTTCCCACATAAAGGTAAGACATTGTCTACATGAAGACACTATTACCATTAATGTCTTACCATTATGTGGGAGATGTTTCTAGGAGGTATATGTGTAGTGGTGTAATGAATAGCATCTTGAAATGGGAAGCCAAATTTGAATTCTAATTGAGTTGATTACATTCACTTACAAGCAAATACCCTTAGGAAAGTCATGAATCCATTTTTTCACTGTCCCCCTGTCCAGTTATGGGTAAATAGCAGGAGGATAGACTGGGCCCTTAATTGGCAACCAGTTTAGGAGAAGGAAAACTCTAAATTCAAAACCAGAGGAGTCATTTGCAGATCCTGTAGTACACTATATCCTGTAGTACACTATATGAACCAGTTTTCTGTATTTGGTTCTACTGAAAAGTGTGGTTGGATCTGCACAAGCCTTTATTGTGTGTGTGGTCTGGTTTATCAGTTCTAACAACTGGGCTATTGGGAGAGCCCATTATATATATATATATATATATATATATATATATATATATATATATATATATATATATAAAGTAAACATAGAAGTCAACACTTAGAGGCGACAGTCTGTTTCATGCTAGATGCAATCGTCAGGCCTGACAATTGCATCTAGCATGAAACAGACTGTCACCTAAGTGTTGACTTCTATGTTCACTTTTATATTTACAAATGCTCTCTGATATTGAGCACTTTATCCCATAAATATAGCACACCTTAAGACTATATTTTTCATATATATATATATATATATATATATATATATATATATATATATCTGGACACTGAGGTCAACACCGAGTGGCTACTTGATGTTGACCTCAGTGTCCACTTGTATGTTTTATATTTACATATGCTCTATTTCAGATATTGTGCACTTTTAACCATAAATACAGCATACATTAAAACTATATTTTTATTTTATATATATATATATATATATATATATATATATATTTAGTGGGTAGAAGTGGTGGAGAAATGCAACAAATGCCAGTTAAATTTTAATACGGAAAAACAAAGATCCAGATATGCTCAACTTAGCCAATCTCAGTCAGCTTTTTATTTGTACAGAGTTGGCAGATCTTGGTATGACACTTGTTTTGTTATTTTCTTTCCTCAATATGTATATAAGCAATTTGTTTCCAGTTCATTAATCACTCTCTTTCCATGATGTCTATACTTAAAGATTTCACTCTTCTTTTCCAGCTGACTTTTTCCAATTGTTATTTGCCTGTCTGCAGTGGCGTGTCTTCTACTTAGAATCTCGAACACAGGCAGAAGAATATGGCGGTGGCCTCAACAAAGATATTCTTGCAGAAGTTGAAAGCAATGCTGAAATTCCAGTTCCTGACTTCACAACAACTGTCAAGTAAGTTGATCTTATGCTATTTTTCTTTCCTTGTTTTCAACTCTTTTTTTATATTATATGAATTGTATTTTTCTTTCTCTTTGCTGTATATTTGTTGTAATCACCTTAAAAACCCTCTTTGTCTTTAAATTTAATAAAAATCCTCTCTTGTGAATTATCAGCTTTTTATACAGAATTAATGGATTTATTTTTGATCAGATATTATTTCAAACGTTATTAGAGTGGATACTTCATATATGAAATAGATGCCCAATTTTTATTTATCAAACAGTGTGTATTATGTCTATTGGCCTGCACATTTAAAGAATCTTAGCAAACAAAATGCATTCCCTGCATCTTCATTTGTAGGGGAAACCACTGTTTGTTCCAGTCTGAGCAGTAAAGAACATTGGATCAATTGGTGGCTTCCCCTAGAAAGAATTCAGGTTTAATCTGTGCTGGGGAACTCATTTTCTTTACTAAAATTTCTCAATACTTACAGGCAGATAAAAGTAATACACACTGTTTAATAATGAAAAATGGAGTTTCTATTTCAAATATGGAGAATCCAATTTAATAACAAAACTTATCAGCTTTACAAATTGATTATTAGTACTCAGTATTAGAAAGTTATAGTTATTTACTTTGATTAAACGTAAAAGAGACAATGGATTGTATATGTATTTAAAAAAAAAAAAAAAATTATGTATTTAGATAATTTGGTTCCTGCAAATGAGTTGGCTGAGATGTTACTATACTTACTTATAGCTTATATTGAACCAGGAATATAAAAATCCTTCCATATTGCATATTAAAATGTTTAAATCTTGTTTCAGGAGTAGAGAAAGTACTAATTATATAGAAATGGAATTGTTGTGAAAAATCACTATCAAGAAATCTACTCTGTCAGTTTTAAAATGAAATCAATTGACAATAAAAAAAGAAACTTAATTCTCAGAAAGTTTCATAAATACTTAAATGTCATGAGAAAATTATAAATAGTGAACATTGATGTATTAAATTTGTATGCTATTGGTGGTCCGGAGTAATTTATCAAATGAATTAAGAGTAATTTTATTTACATTTTTTTCTTTAATCATATTTTATCTTTTTTCTTGAATAATAATGTCTATCTTGAAAAGATTTCAGTTTTACTATAAAAACCTTATGCACATTTTTTTATACAACAATTTAAGCTGTTTATCTTTCTATTAAAGCTAATTTACAAGAAGATAAAGCAGTCTTCTTTTTGCCTGTAATTTCAATGCAAAAGCAGTCATAGTTTTAGATATAAAGATATTGTGTAAATAAATCTTTTATCATATTTTAGGAATATTGTTTGTGCGGGTGAAGCATGATGTTAAAACTTTAATCTTCTCAGATGTATTTAACATATATTTGTTTAGGTAACTCGTGTTAGTTGAAATCAAAACAAAGAATCAGAGCTAATGGACTATTTTGTTAGTACTGCAAAATTTTAAAGAAAATCTTATATGTTTGTGAATATGAAAGCTTTATTTTTTTTCTTTTTTTTAAAGATGGCTATCAATACTCAATTTTATTGCTGAATATTTTTATTTATCAAAGCATCTACACATTTTGAACTTTTAAAAAATACCAGTCTATCCAGTATCATGCACATTTTACAGAAACATCTCTTCACTGGCCAATTTGAACCTATTGCAAATATAACTAACATTTGAATCATGATAAAAAACTAATCATTACAAATAAATACACAAGAAATAAAAACGAAGAAGAATGATAGAACTGTAATATTAAAATAACATTGATACTAAATACTAACAATGAAATTATTGGTTATAAAATAAAACCATTGCAATTATATTAACTTATCAAATGTTTAGCCTGATATAGTCTTAATAGATTTCGGGAAAAAAATGAAAGAACAGCCAAAAAAAGCTGATGTGCTTGTTCTTTAGAAGCTGAATGTAATGAATTTTTATGTTTTGGATTAACTTGAAATGAGGTTCCTTATAAATTTTATCTCTGTCATGTGACCATCTGGCCATTACAGCATCCACCTTTGTTGGGACTTTGTTGCTTTTGCATATTTTTTAGAAAGCCAATGTTGTTTCTCTGCTCTAGGTGCTTCCAATCTATTGTGCTTTTTCTGGTCTTCAGCTAAAAGCAAAACAGCAATTTTCTTTTTATAAATCATTTTTTTCTTCCTTCTTTCTGGCAGTGCTCTAAAAGCAAAGTCTTGCTTCTCTCTTTTCCTTCCTTTCTCTTCTCTGGCCATATTTTCATATTTTGGTTTTTGCTTTATTTCTGTGTCTAGGTTAAAAAATTTATCCTACCATAATTCGATTTGGTAAGTTATTTACCTGGCTTAATATTATTTCTTATAAACAAAACAAACACACCATCAGCATTGTTAATGGGCTTTTCAACATTTTAGAAATTATCTGACAGTATTTTTATGATAAAAGCCCCCCCCCCCCCCAAGAAAAATTAACTACATAGGCTGGCTAATCCATTGAAATTTAATTTTTTTAAATATGAAGTCAGGTAAAAAAAAAAAAAATCTTTGATTTTATTTTTCCCTCTCTCTCTCATCAGCAGCACTAACACCATTACTATTGCCACTGCCAGCATGCCGGGTCATTCTGAAAGCTTTTCATATTGTGCTACTGTCTTTGCACTTGGCACTATACATTGACCATTTCTCTTGCTCTCTCCTTTTCATTTTTCTATTTACTATCCCTCTCTTCTTATATGATAACCAGTTTTTTCATCAAAAGTTGACTTAAATATCTTGGCTTGTTTTCTACTCTTACCTTTTTTGTGGTCTAGACTCTCACTTTGTTTTTTTTCTGGCCACTGTGTTTTCAGAAAGGCTATTGAAGAAGTGTTGTGGCAAAAACATTGGTTAATATAAACATTGGAATGATAAGTATATATTAGCAATCTTGGATGATGCTCACTTAAAAGAATGTACACATGTGACAGTATGAAAGAAGGTGTCAATCTCCAAAGGAAATTGACAAAAGACATTCCATTAGAAATACCAGAGATGTACTGGTTGTATTATGGAATTAAATAAAAAAGAAAAGAGGCACATTGGAGTGAATTTTGATGTACGAATACAGCAAGGTATAATGTTAAAAGAATTAAATACAAAAAACATTTAATTAGAATAAATTGAATCAGAACTTGGTCTGAATTTGGACCCATTACTTTACAAGGTTTTAACTAATCTAAGCTATTTGGATCAGATAAAACAGGGCGCCCTACCCCCCTTTTTTTCTTTTCATTAACCCCAAGCAAGGCAATAAACATTACTAGATTACAAGGGGTTACTGAGAGTGAAAGAAAAAGGAATATAAGAGAACAGGATTCAAGGAATTAGATGATTGACACTGCATTTACATTTTTGAAGATAGCTGGTAGAAAGCTGGCAGAGAGTTCCACAAGTGAAAAGTGCAAGAGAAGGAATTATTAGCATAGAACTTATGGTTACAACTAGCAATTTCAACAAAGAAATTATGCAACTTACCTGCTAATCTAGTACTATATTTAAATTCATGAAGTGAAGGTACTTAAGAGGAAAACGTGAAAATATTTATAGAAGAGTCAAAGGGAAGTTATGTTATGGTGATGAGAAAGTGAAGCTGCAATGCCAGGTCAGTACTGATAATGTTACTGATTCTTTGGATTTTGTCAAGAATCTCTAGATCTAAAACAGAAGCACCAGACCAGATGTAGCAGCAATATTCAATGCTGTGATGAATAGCAAACTTATAAATGTGCAAGATATATTCAAGCAAGAAAAACTGCCTCGCACGACATAGTGACTTGATTTTCCTAGCAGCAAACTTAACAATTGATTCATTATAAACATTCTACATCATGCTCGTGGAAAACATGAATCTAAGAAGGCACAGGGAGTGGCTATCCTGGAGGCTAGCATTAGCCATGTTGATGGAAGGCAAAAAACAAAAAAACAAACAGATAACACTACTAGGAAGAATCTTGACCAAAATTGAAAAAAGGAATTTTATTTTTCAATACTTTTCAATTCTATCTTGAATTTTTAGGGCAAACCTTATTGGTCAAAATTTTGTGGTCAAAATTCTTAGGGCAAACCTTAGTGGCCAACCAGTATAGTATATATGACTGGAAGTTGAAGTAATCAAACTGTTTTTCCTGACCTGCTTATTATACAAATATGATTTTGTAACCTGACACTTGAAATGAATGTCTTCTCATGCCTTTCTGATTTCTACAATCTTAACCTGTTCAAGTTTAGGGTTAACTGTTATCTTCCCCCACATATCTACATAAACTGTGCATTTTATTCTGTAACCCTCTACCTCGAGTGGCTCTTGAGCCTTCTCCAGGGTGAACATCATTGTTAAAAAAGAGTAAAAAAGGACTCACTGAATTGTTATGTGATATCTGTCCTCCTGTATGGCAGCAAATGCTGGACAATCACCTCAAAGATGAAGAAGAGACTTGAAGCAACAAAAATCTGTTTCTACAGAAAGATGCTAGAGATACCATGGACCGAACATGTGAGCAATGGCAAGGTTTTGCAGAAAATGGAAACACAAAGGAAATTTATACTTAACATCAGAAAGAGGCAGCTGAAATTTCTGGGGCATGTAATGAGAAAGGAGGGCTTGGAAAATTTGATACTCACAGGACAGATTGAGAGAAAGAGGGACAGAGGAAAGCAGCGTGAAATATGATGAATTTGAGCAAATTGATGGTAGAAAAGGTTTTGGGAGGTATAACAAAAAGATAAAACTTATTAAGATCTACAAGGAACAGGAAGATGTGGAGGGTCATGATCGCCTACGTCCTGAAGAGACATGGCACATAAAAGAAGTGGACACAGTCTTTTTTGGCTCAGAGAAAGACTGGATTGCTTCGTGCCTCTGACCAGCCACCTACTCAGCTAGGTAGTTTTACATTGTGCTTAGTGAAAAGCTTAAGTGTCATTTAATGGCCAGTTAGCTACTCAACTATGAAATTATTGTAGTCAGGTGCCAAGTAGGAGGATAAAGAGTCCTTTTGTAGGAAGCAAATTGCTAGTGTAGAGAAAAGAGATGAATAGAGCTACACTGTTATGCACTTTTGTCACTTTGGATTGTAAAGTGGATGTAATGGCAACCTTATTGTTCACAAGAAAAAAGCGAGTGACAACATAGCAAATGGCAATAAGACATGATTGTGATAAATAAGACTTTTTTTTATTTCTTGTGATTTACAAGGTTAAGTAATGTAGTAAGTATTGTAGTAAATATGTAGTTAAGTGAGATAGACTTGTGGGAGAAATAGTCCATGAATTACCACATTGTAATTAGTTGAGAGTTGGTCTCTGCTGCTGCCACTAATTTCATCACTGTTTTATAACTGGTGTTTTGCAATAGTATTCCAGAAGTGTGTACACAGATTAAGGTCTGTTTTTGTCATATGAGCTGTGGATGTTGAAGTGAGCACTTCTGTTCGAGTTAAAGAATTGGAGTTCTGACAAGGGAAAGAAAACAGATAAGTAATAAAAATAGTAGACACACAAGTTTTGTTTGTTCTTTGGTGAGCACACAGTTCAACATCTCGAGGACTTTAAATCACTTAAACTAACTCTGGTGAGGAGGAAGAAAAAATTGTAAAGTAAATTGAACAGACAAGGGGAGCAGGAGACAATTTAACTCCAATCTGTAATCAGAATGAGAGTGATTAGACCTCTTGTTGAAGTCCTCATTCCCTTTGTTGGCACACATGAGTATAAAAGGTTAAAACTAGGATTAATGACTTTGCTAATTAAACTATAATAATACATTATGTAGATAATTATATTATGATTTTTTTTATTAGAAATTTGTTCTTTAAAATATGTTTATATAAATCTGTACTTCTAGCTCATGGGTAAATATCAGTCTTTTTGTTTATTCTAAAAAGTGTATTTCTGTTCTTGTAAAATCTCTTGTACAATGTTTGTGCAAATAATGTCATCTCTTTGCTGATAAATGACCCTGTATTCTTTCTCATTTTATGAACTTTATTTTTATTTTTTAAATTTGTACTTTAAAGTCCTCCTTGCTTGGTGACTTATGAGTTTGTAAATATGATTGAGTGGTCAGTGATTAAACTGGCTCTCTCACCAGACTAGGGTGGATGAATGGCCATCCAACCCAACTATGGTTTTAATAGCCACACCAACTTGCAAATGGCCAAGTATAGTGAGTGTGGCTACACGCCTGAAGACATGGTCACTCAGGGGAGGGGTTCTTTCAACAGGAGTGAGAAGGTTTTGTATTTGGAAATCTGGATGACATTACTAAAATCTCAAAGGATTGTGAATGTGCTACCAATGCTAATATTGTCAGTATTGTATTATAACTAGTGGTCCAATATTTTACTTTAAAATAACTTGGTTAGCTCATTTACACTATTGTGAAGGTTGATAGCTTTGACTTCAACTTATAACTGAGTATTTATTAACCTTGGGTAATGCTTTCACTTGTATCTATCCATTTTTATTGAGTGATAATTTAGATATACATTTGTAATTACTAAATTTAAATATCAAATTCCTGGATATTTTTATTTTTTAAAGGAACCAGCTTATTGTCATTTACAATGAAGTTTTTTTTTTTTTTTTTTTTTTTTTTTTTTTCAAAAATGATGCACTACTCTAAGGTACATAATACATGGGGGTATTAATAATTAGGGTGGGGCTCAGAATTTTTCACAATATGCAATAAATTGAGGTATCTCAATAAAAGGGTAAAAAAGTGCTAAGTTAATAAATAGTGTGGTCTTAATAAGCTTTATGGTGGGGTTGGAAAACTTCCACCAAAAAAAAACAAAAAAAAAAAACAGTCTCCCGTTTCTATTAGGCACCTAAGGAAATGCTGCAAAAATACTCCAGTCTAAACAAGAAACTAAAAAATAGCTTTTTTTTTTTGTTACAGCTCACTAATTTTTTTTGTTAGTTTATTTAAACAATGTATTTCATTCATGAAAAAAAACATTATTATTCATATATAAGTTGTTAAAATTATCAATTGTTATAAATTATTGATTATTGTTATAAGTTGTTGTTCATGTATAAGTTAAAAGTATTGATTAAATTAAAGATTTGAGACTAATGCACGTGTTTTTTTCTTTGCTGAATGAAATAAAAACTAGGTTTGATATGCTATATCATTTTACAAACTTGATAGGATTTTTAATAGAAAACTTGTTTGAGGAGGATTATGGTTTAAGTCTTTTATGAAAGCATCCTTTGTTTCTTGTGAAATTTATATTTCTATTTTGACATAACTGCTCTCTGAGTAAATTGAGCTTTGGTCCAAGTTTTATGATTGACAGAATCATGGATTTAAGCTCTCATGAACTGAGAGAATTGGTGTAGGTTTAGATTCTGAAGGATTGATGATAATTATAGATAATATAAATAAAACATTGATGATAATTATCTTACAAATTTAAAGCCCAGATAAAAGGCAATGTTTGCTGATACATTCTTTTGAAAGAAAATACTTGTAACTCATTATAAAAGAAATGCTTTTGGAATAAGTAGATGAGCCATAAATTAATATTTGATTCTTTTAAAAATAGTTATGAATATATATATATATATATATATATATATATATAAAAGAACAGTCAGATTTATAATCCACAGTTCTTTAGTACTTATTTTTAAAACCATTGCTTGATACACAGTAGAGCATTATATTATATTATTATTATTTAAAAATATGTATTCATTGCAACACAGAAATTACTGAAACATGGTAATTTCTGTGTCGTGATGAATACATATTTTTAAATATGATGCGGTGATCATTTGGATGTGTTTACAAGAGATCCACAAATTCAGCTTGCATATATTTTTTAATCATTTCACCCCCAAGGAAGGCAATAAAGCCACTAAGACACAATGAGTTACTGAGTATGAAAGAAAAACACTATTAAGGAGCGAAAATAATAAAAGAAGAATTGAGTTGAAAGTAGATAATGATTGACACTGCATTTAAATTTTTGAAGATCAAAGTTGGCCAGAAAGCAAGGAGCCAGAAGAGTTCCACAAGCAGGAAGTGTGGAAGAAGAAACAATTAGTTCTGGTTACATCTAAATATTTCAACTGTAAAACGATACTGTTACTGTTTTATAGTAACATAAAAGCCTATTTTTTTTTTTTTTTTTAAAGCAATGCGTGCATTCATCTAACTAAATTTGAAAAAAATATTTGGATTATTTATGTAGAATGTAAGGTTATAATTTGATAGTTTCTGGAAATTTGACATTAACATTTTTTCTTTTTTAATATTTCTGATTTTGATCAAATTTTGCTTTATTCATAAGATTGTGAAAAGTGTTAGAACAGCGTTCAATATTGCTGTTCAATGAAGAAGAAAAAAAAAAACCTATGTTTTGGTGATTTGCGTCTATTGTCTTGAGTTCTCACATCCCCGCCAATCCTTGTCTAATAATTGAATCAATAAAGGTTTGAAATGTTTTGGTTTTCTGTTTTAAGTGAACTGAAGAACCATTTTATAATACAGATTATATGAAATAGTTATTAAATTTAAGCATTTGAATATCAAGCATTTTTATATTGTGGTGGATTACTTAAGTTACTCTCAATACTGATATAGTGCCATTAGTATGGATTAGTATTTAGATTTAATTTGTATATACAGCATTTTAGGCAGTTCATGTGTATGAAATGGTGTATTGTGAATATTTAAAATATGTTCTGATATATTGTGGCATAAATCATTTAATATAGTAAAGTTTAGATGAACAAGATTTTTCTGATATTTAATCTTATTAGCTATGAAAACTGCCAACATGCACTCAAGTGAACAAAAACTTTTGTATAAAAATAAATCTGTATAGTCATACAATTAACTATTCATTACAAAAAATTGTAATACAAGTACAAGAATTTAAACTTTTTTCTTTATAGTTCACTTTTATTTGTCACTTTATTTAAACAATGTGCTACAAAAATAGTTTCTTTATATTAAACTGATGAAAAAAATTGTTATTTATATACATGGGGCAATGGGTAAATTGTTGCCATTTTATATTTTTAATTTTGTGCATGAGTGTTTGTTTTTGATTTTGGCGACTGTAAACTATAGTAGGGTTAGTTGGGCACTGTCGGGGGGGGGGGGAAGAGTATCATGACACAATTCACTCCATTAGAAATTTGAAAACGGCATGGTATACTGGTTGGCATTCGTGCCAGAAGCTCCAATATGAACATTTCAGAGTGTTTGGGTGTCAATCTGAAGACAATGCAGAGGATTCAAAAAGAATTGGATGAGTCTAATGGTGATTATGAAAGTGCAGCAGTTTAGAAAACTCGCTCTGATTGTTCTGATAAGAAAACTTCCAAATTTGTTAGTGAGGGCCTCAGACTCAACACTGAGGCCTACATCCAGTGCCTTGTGGTGGTAGTGCTGCTCTGGGTCAAGAGGATGGCTGCTGGATGACCCTATGTCTAGCAATAGGACTCTGTACCATGCCTCATGAGCAGGAGAACCCAGTCATGGCTGTCAGGCAATTTCTGCGACCATGCCACTCCTTACATTTGACCACCTAACTGCCCAGACTGCAGACCCCCTTGATTATTATGTGTGGGTTGCAGTTGAGCAAGAGACCAACAAAACTCCTTGTAACACCAAAAATGAACTGAAGGCAAGGATTATGTCAGCATTTTCCAACTTAAACAAGGAGATTGTCCAGAAACATTGTAAGAGATTCTGAAGTCATCTGAAGGCCATGGTTGAAGCCAATGGTGATTTTATTGAATGAATTTATTCTTTCGTATTTCAAGATATTTTTGTGTAATTTGGGTAAATATATCTCTTAAAATGAGATGTCAGTGTTGTTTTCATTTTTGCATAATTTCAATAACAATTTATCTATCGCGCCCTGTATAATTGCTAAAATTATTGATTTGGGGTTTTACAGATAATTTTTTTTCTGAATGAAAAGTGACAGATAAAAATTTAGGTTTGAACTATAATACAATTTTACAGACTTGATACTATTCTTAATGCATCAGTATTTAGAAAAATAGTTGTTTTAGATCTATATTCACTATACACTGAATAAAGTATTTGTATATATTTGTAGGGGGAAAATGATATATAAATTTTCATATATCAAAATCTCTGACAAAGTGGAAAAAGTTTTTATGCGATGTGTTTTGTCCTTTAGGACTTCATTGGACTAAAAGGAAAAAATGCATCACATGAAAACTTTTTCCCCTAAAATATATTTATGCACTACTTTTTCAAATATACTCATTTCTCTTGTGTGTCTGCATGGCATATTATTTGAGATGTACATAATTATCTCATAAATTTATATGTATGGAGGGGGCTAAAATTTTTTGGCCTGACTAAAAAAAAAAAAAAAAAATGTTCAGTCATTTGGTCATATTTTGGGAGGTGAGTCAAGCTGAGAACTTTTCAACACCTTCCCATACATGAGTAATAATATAAATGTCATATAAAACTAATTTGTATGCACATGCACCTTATTTTGCATACATTAATAAAACTGAAGTAAAACACATGTACTTTCTCATACATTGTTTGTGTAAAGTTAATACCAGTTTATACAAATATCTACAGGTGGGTACTGTATGCCTATTTAAATCATAGAACCCCATTATTCTGTGCCTGCATCTAATTTGGTACTACATTTTATGTCTACAGCTATTATTCTGAAGGGGCTATGGTTTCATCATTTTTCCCCGACATTGGGTATCTATACACTTCTCACTAACATTAATGCCACACTCAAGCTTCTTATATCCATTGTTTTTCTTTTCTTCCTTTCTTTTCTTGATTGCGCCTCTGCCTGTTACAGCGAGATCTATCTACTCTTGTTGAAGATTGACTGCTATCCTCATAAAGAAAAATAGTATGCATGGTTTGTCTTTTTGTTGCTGTCACCTAAAGGTTTTGTTCAGATGGTTATTTCCTTTTTGATTTTTGAAATATTTCTTTTAAATGGAAAAAAAAAATTATTTTTGTACAGGATTTTCTTTTCAGTTGTTGCTACTATTGCCTACATTGATAATTGTAATTATTTGAAATTCTTTTTATCCAGAAAATGTTACGAGTTGAATATAATTTAGATAACTAAGTTTTACATTGTGATTTAAAATTTTTTTTTTTATATTCATAGTTCTATTGTTGCAAAAATAATGGAAAATCTTATAGTACATATTCTATATGAAAAAAAATTTCAAATAATAACTTCTATCAATAATTATAATCTAGTTTTAAAAGTTTTGAGCACTTATTTTGGCAAAACTGTTTCCAAGTTTTTTTTTTTTTGTTAATGGCACTTTTCTTAATTTTTTTATTTGAAGCTTTTCAATTATATCAGTCAGTTTCTTTACATTCAAAAATTACTTTTGTTACTGTGATGACATTTTGTTTATTAAAAATAACTGGTTATTTGCTTATATTGTCTTGTTAAAAATATTTTTGATGGGTGAACATTTTTAATTGTTGCTCTGTAATATTAAGATGGTTGTAGATAATGAGTCTACAACTGACAAATTCTTTTTTTTTTTTCTACTTTTCAAGGTTGATATGCTACAGGATTACATATTTTTGTAGCTTGTTTTACCATAAAACACTTGAATGTAGCATTTAAGAAACTTCTGAAAATTCTTTGACAAGAAATTTGAGAATTCAGTTGATTTTTTTTATTTATTTATTTAATTTTTGTTTTTTAATAATTCTTTTGTAAGAATTGCTAATCCAATGATGCCAGAGTGTGTATGTTCACTTACTTTTCTTAAATTTGTGGGTATGGTTGGCAGCAATTTTCTTTTGTGTTTTTTTGTTTAGTTTTGTTCCCTCTATCAACAAAGCTGAAAGATAGTCATGTAGATAAAGTATTTTTTTATTCATGTCTTGTAATTTATTATACAATTACTTATTTTATTAATTTTATCTAATTATTAATAAATTGGAAATTAAATAATTCCCTGGGAAATATATGTGCAGCATGTATAAAACAGAATGCTAATAAGTAAGAATCTTCTATCTATTCTGCAGAAAATTTTCAATTTTTTTCTTTTTTTTGTGTTATTGTTTTAATTTCTAATATTGATATTTCTTTTAACTCTTCATCTCTAACAAAGGATGCTGTTTTTTCCCTTCTGTCACATACAGAAAGTGGGATGAACTTTCAATCTCAAAATATATATCATTGCCTATATTTTTAAATTCTCCATTATGTCATTTACTCTTTTCTGTTTGGCTTTCTGAATAGGATATTTAATCTTTCGATTTCAAAATTGCAAGGATTCCTCAAATAACACGTTGACTAAAACTTAAATATAAATCATTGTCTCATTATAAGCTATTCATATCATATATAATAATAAACTGACTTTACATGTTTTTTTTTTTCTCTGTTTCTAATTCATGCTAAAGCAACAAGCTCACTTGCATGTAGCAGTATCCATTGCTTGAATGGCAGAAGCTGTACAATGTGATGGTGCTTATGTCTGTTCAGGTATCTTTCAGGATTACCCATGACCGAGTTGTTTGTCAGATATGGCTGCAAAGAATTTACTGAGGACTGCCAACATGTTTTATATATGCTTAGTAAAGTTTAAATCTGGTGAGCAATGAGAATCAATAGAATTTCTGGAAATAGTTTTGTGTCACTCATGTACAGGGGTGGAGTATGCATTATCTTGCTTGGTGGGGGGGAAACCCATCACCACCAGTGGAAACCTGTCGAGTGTATAAATGGTTTATTTGAAAAAGCACAATAAAATTGATTCGCAAATACTAATGTTGGCAGAGTGCACAGATACTACACTTATCTTAGGTCATGACAGGGAAGCAACACTTTGATCCTAGGCAGAAGTACTAATCCATAAAGACTGCCATCATATTTTATAGGTATTAAGCCAGTCTTTATTTTAGTAGATTGGAGAGTTAATAGCTTTTTGATTAGCTTTGTAACCAACAGCTTAACCCTTAAAGAGTAGGCATCATCAATTGAAGAATTATTGGATATCATCAATTGAGGATTTAAACTTTTTTCAATGATAGATATCATTCATTCAGGATTTGAGTCTAAATAACTAATTGTCAGCTTGGGGGTTTGGGAGCCGACTCCCTACTAGGGTTTGGAAGCCAACTCCCTACTAGGGTTTGTGAGCTGACTCCCTACTAGGACTTGTGAGCCTACATCGTTCTTTAGAGTATCTGTAAATGAATCTGAAAGAATAAGCCAATGATAGTGACAAGCTTGTATGAATACTTCTTGAAGGGGCAAGAAGTGAAAATAGTAACAACTTGATGCAAAAAAAATGCACAATTGTACATGGAATTCTTCAAGGACTATCATACTGTTAAAAATTTTAAATTCAGGAATGTAGTATTTGTTTTATTTTTGCTTTTTTCTTTATTTTAACTCTTTTAGATAATAAAAATAATTTGTGATTTTTGTATCTAATTAAAGTGAAAATATGTATAATCCCCACCCCTCCCTTTTTATTCTTTTTTTTTTTTTTTTTTAAATGAATTTTCTCAGTTATTTTTTTTTTTTTTTACCTGTTTGATGTGCACATTTGTGAAACTCTTTTCCCAATGTTTAAAAGTTGTACTAATATAGTTATCTGCTGTGCAAAGCCAACTAGAACAGTATCATATTGAATATATAGACCCTTTAGTAAGAATTGGTCCTGAGGGACTAATCTTCTAGCCACTATCCTATAGCAAGTCTTTATTTACATTATTAAAACCTATCACTTTTTATTTTATTGTCATCAAAGAATTGTTTTTTGTGTTGGATTTTTTTTTTTTTTCAAGTTCTGTAATTGTTCTGTTTAGATTTTTATTTATTATTGCAATGAGGTGTGTGTTTTCTGGAAGTATTTATTTTACCAAACTTGAAAAATTCAAATTTCCTGTTTTTATTTTTTATATGGAATAAAAGAAACCATGATTGTAGTTTTCAGGGAAGCATTTAAATATCTAGGAAGTGTTCTAACAAAGGACTGAAAGAGTGACATTGAAATCTGGAGACACATTGGGATAGACAAAGATGCATTTCAAAACTTAAGCAGAGACAGAAAGGCTTTGTTAGAAACTGTTAGCTGAACTGTTATATCTGTCCTCCTATATGGCAGTGAATTCTGGACAATCTTCTCAAAAATGAAAAAGAATTGAAGCAACAAAAATTCAGTTCTACAGAAAGATGCTGTGGATACCATGGACTGAACATGTGAACAATGATGAGGTTTTAGAGAAAATAGAAACAAAAAGGAAACTTATATTTAATATCCGGAAGAGATAGTTGAAATTTTGGGGGCATGTAATGAGGAAGGAGGGCTTGGAAAATCTGATACTCACAGGACAGTTTGAGAGAAAGAGGGACAGAGGAAAACAGTGCATAACATACTTGATGGGCTTGAGGAAATGAATGGTGAGACAGGGTTTAAGAGAAATAGCAAAAAGAGAATTTATTAAGAGATACAAAGAACAGGTAGTTGTGGAGGGCCATGATCGTTTATGTCCTTTGAGGACATGGTGCATAATAAAGATATGTATTTAATACAAAATGATTTTGTATTGTGGTTTTGTTTGGAAAATGTAATTTGATAAGTTTTTTAGAAATTATAACTGGTTACAAATGGAAATGTGAATTTGTTTTAAATTTGTATCCTGGTCCAATGAAAAAGTTTGGTCATTTTTAAACTTATTTTTGAAACTGTATAAAAAAAAAAATTTTGCTGAAAGGTTGGTTGAAATTACCAGTATTTTTATTGTGGCTGCTCAGAATTGGTTTGTTTAGAGAAGAATGTTTATAGTTTACAGAACTAATGTCTATGAGAGCAAGGTAATTGAAAACTATGACAATTTTGGGATATTGATATACAATTATTCCTATTTTGGTACATAAAATATTAGGATTTTTTTATACATCATTGATGTTTTGTTTTATATTTATTCTGTATTGAAGACCTATTAACTGTCATATTTTTTACCTATTTTTTATGTAGTAGCTCATTGGTATTTGGTGATAACAGTGTTCTCTTAAGGTAGCCTTTCAAAAAGATTTGAATTTTTCACTTATGAAATGATATGGAATCTTTGCTCCTGAACTTTTATATAAGTATGATTTCACCAGATTTCTTCATAGCTGAGCTAAATTTTGAATATCATTTTTACTAAATTTAGATTACCTAGGAACTCAATAATGGGGCATCTCATTCCCGATTGGATTCATTAGTAATGACTTAATGTCTAAGTTTTCTGAAATGTGTCTACAGATATTTTTCAAAGTTGTAATTGAACATTAGTTAATATGGGCTAAGGAAGATGGGAAGGGTAACTACATGTATTTGCATTATGAGAAGCAAAACTTTAAGAGTTGTCATTAATGAGAATTAAAAACAAAACATTTTAATTTGCAAAAACTGTTAGACTATTAAAAAAACATTTTTTCTGTGGTGTTTTAGTTTTCAAACTAAAAACATTAACACTGATTTGTCTCCCCTTTTTATCTGTATAATTTCTTATTTGTATTAAAAATTTTTCCTTCAATTTTTTTTAAATTGATGTACATTTTTTTTAATGGATTTTTATTTATTTATTATTGGCTACTTTTGCTATATTTATTCATTTCAAGCTCTCTTATTGCCTGTCAATGTTACCAGCTTTGCCTCTCTACACTTGGATGTCTGTATACTTAGTTCATATATATATGGCATATCATTAGACTTTGTGAGTTTGCCTAGGCTATTTGCACAGATGCACGCACACAATTAAATTCCTGTTTTTAATAATAATCTAAACAAGGAAATAATAAGGAAGAGAGGATAAATAACTGAAACTAATAAAAAATAATTTAAAATTCTGTTTGTTCACTATTGTCATGTCATGCTAATGCTCTTAAAAGAAGGCATGAATCTAGAGCTCCCTCTTCCATGCTTCATCGCTGGGTTCTTTAATAGAGCTCTGCAAGTTAAAGAGTATGGAAGTTTTGGGGGAAGGCAAGAATAACCTTGTAAGGATCTATCTTCCAAGCTACTCTCCTCCCAACAAATCTATATTTGATATATAGGGAGAAGGAAAAATGTATGGAAATTTTTAAGCTACTGAACCCAGCTTATATATAAAATGACCTTAAACAGAGTGCCCAGAGGTGAAACTTCTATCTTAGAGTGCACAGATATAAAGTTTTTAGCTGAAGTGTGATCCATATGTGGAAAAAGAATTCTTGTCATTTTTGATGGGTACTGTTGTTAAAGAAATTATAAGTTTTTTTTCTAATTTCTGAGATGAATCATTTTCATTAATTTTTGGCTAATATTTCTTCCATATTATTCTGTTGGTTTCTAAATGTTGTAAAGTCATAAAATGTAAGAGTAACCTAAGTGTTGTGATAAAAAGAAACCCAATAATCTATAATACTGATCAAAAATTAATATTAACTAATATTGTTTACATCAGAAATATGTCAAAGTTTTTTTCTCTGAATTTTGAATATAAGGAAAAGTATGAATTTTTTTGAGAATACACAAAGAATGACATAGCAATCTTTCAATTGTATTTGCAGATAGGTCAGTTATAACTAAATAATTTGCTTTGATACACAGATAAAAATTCCCTGAGAAAGTTTAGAAATGGAACAATTCTAGATCATACAATTTTGGTAAACTACTGAATAAAACCATAAATGCCAATATAGACACAAGTTTTAGAACACATTTTCCTTATATGCAATTTCAACTTCTAGTAAAGAAACATTTAGACCATAAATAATTTGAGAATATATGAATCTTAATGAGTAACTAAACCTTTATGTGCACAATGTTTCCCGATATTTAGAGAATGTAGTGATTTGAAATATTTTGATAATATAAAGAGAGGAAGATAATAGTCTTAGCAAACTCATCAATGTTGATGTTTGTAGTTAGCCTGACATGCATAATCTTGCTATGGTCTATTTGGGTGCCTATTTGACATTACTGCCACCTGCTTGCCTAGCTAGTATGATTTTATATTTTTCTCATCAAATTCAAATTGAATATCAATTCAAATATCAGTTATGCATATTACTTCCATTTCTACTTTTTGGAATGATTTCAGTTATAATCTTTAACTCTGTCTTGAAGTTTTTTGTCTTATAAAATTCTCTTAAGTTGTATATGTTGGTCAGACATTGTTTCTATTATGTTACAGGTTTCAACATTTTTGTTTTATTAAATTTTTTATAGGACATTTGCCTGCCAGTTTAAAATGTTTTTTTTTTTTTTTTTTTTTTTAAACCTTTGTCACTATTTATATTTATTTGCTCTACTGTTAACAAGATGACTTCAGGTTTGGCCAATCAGAATGACTCGCTTATTTTTTTTCTTTTACAGTATTTTTTCTTTTATAGTATTTTTTCTTTTACAGTTTTGTTTCTTGCTCTTTTGAATTGTATTTCCTAAAATTAATTTTTTTTAACATTTAATTCATTTTACAAAAATTATTTTTAGTTAACCATTTATTTATTTTAAATGTTATTAAAAAATTTCTTAATATTTCTTCTTAAAAAATATGTATAATATTCATAAAACAAGAAACATTTCTTCTCTGACATTATGTGATGTAAGAAAATAGATTGAGGACACATTTTTAGTAAACTCAATATATATATGGGCATGTTATTAAAATGTATATTTAAAAGAATCAAATTTTAGACTAATTTGTCTTTTTAATTACAAGTCAGTCTGTAATATTATAACATTTGGTCTAACCCTTATAGACATATCTTTTGATAATTTTCTCAGTTACATAAAGTATTTAATATGTAACTAACTCTCATATATTTATTAAGGTGGAATCAAATGTTGTGAATCATTTGGCTAAATGGCTTAGTCTAAAGAAAAATAAGAAATATTATGTCATGCTAGTGACCATATTAGAACAAAAATATCTAAATAAGTCATTTGGTCTTGTTAAATACAATAGTTTTAGTTTATTTTAAAATGATATCCAAACATAATCTGTTCACACTCTGGTGGGTATAAGATAGTTATAAAGGAAAAGAGAAACATTATGTATTGAATTCATTATCTGAAGAATTTTTCTCTTAAAATTTTCCACTTGCCTATTTAATTTCAGTTACATCATTGAGAATCTTCTGTCTTTGAAAAATGATTTAATTTTTCTGTAGAAAAGTGCATCCAAATAATTTATACATAATTCTCTACCTTTATAGCTTTTTATATATCTATATATATATATATATATATATATATATATATATATATATATATAATATTAACAAACATTAAATTATTTTTCTTTATTTTCTAATAAGTAAATTGTCCTGTTATCAAGTTCCACTGTTATAATTTTTTAACCAATCTTTTTTCTTTTTTTTGTCTTTAGTTCTTACCTGGATGTTGCCAAATATGCTATATTCTACTACCTTTTCTGGGTAACCATGGCAATAGTATTCTTTGCTGGTACAAACAGAATTAATCTATTTGGACTTGGATATGTAATCATAGTTTTCTGCTTCATGTGGTTTGGCCGGGAATTCCTCCTGAAACCACTCAGGAAACTCCTTTGGTGGCAAGTGTTTCTTTTTACTTATCTCATTGTTTATAGATAAAATACTTCTTTGTCTCTTCAATACTCCTTTGAACCTGTCTGTATTTCTTTTGTTCTCCTACTCTTGTTGAAATAAGATAAATTTTAATAAAATATTTTCCTTATATTTCAGGTGGAATTTTCTGGTTGGGTATACATTCCTTGTACTATTCACAAAAGCCAGTCTTCAGGTAAATCAGTTATGCTAAATACTGTAGTGTATATGACTTTGAAAAAATGTTCAAAAAGCATTTTTTACTTAATAATCAGTAATAGATTTATCTATATTACTACTTACTTTATTTCCATGGATCAGGGTTTATGACTATATCACATTAAAACACTGATTCTTGACTGATCACCGTTGAGCCTTGTCAGTACGCTTGCATACAACCTTTCCTAATTTTATAACTAGAATGATTTAAATGAGTGTGTCTGTATGTGGTTAAAGAAAAAATGTTATCATATCCTGTAGTCAAATTTCTATATATTCTTCAAGGCATAATCTTTTTTGTTGGTGTTCCTAGTTTTAAAGTATAACCACATTGCTGCCATGAAATCTAAATATGGTAAAGTCATGTGGAAAAAAAAAAATTTTGGTTTGATAAAATTCTTTATTTCTGCTATTTGGTAAAGTTCTTTGTTTGAGAATCTGTAGCACTAGTACTCAATGTTCAGAGAGGGATAATCTTTGCCAAAGCCTTTGGGTTCACTTGCTCAAAGCCTTATTTGACTATTGCTTTTAGGAAGCAGTAGTATACAGCTGAGAGTTTAGATATGTCTGAACAGATTTGTTGCAATGCCTGACATTTATATGAATGTCTTGATTTGACGAGGTTATTTAAGAATATGACTCGAGCTTTCAAGTTGATGTTTTGGTTTTGTAGCAATTTGCAGTTTAGGGTGAAACTACCTTTGGCACAGCCTATTCTATATTCAATTTTTATTCAATGCTTAATTTGTTATAACTGATCCCTATTCCAATGTATCTGAAGTAATTAGTATTTACTAATTCCACATCCTGAATTTTTATGATGGATTCAGGGTAGGTGCCATCACTGCTTTCATTCCAATTCCAGATCGTAGATTCTGTTTTAGAAATGTTTGTCTTCAATCACATTTCTTAGAACACTTAATAGAGGATGCTGATTTTCTGTTCAAAATCATTCTTATCCAAACTATAAATACCTATGTCATCAGCATAACCTCCTTCATCATCAGTACATTGTCCTCAGAAGGGAAAGCAGGAACATTGTCTTCTATTGCTAAACTCAATTGAGATGTGGTATGGAATGCTTAGATGATCAGTGCCCATCTCTTCACATATGTGTTTGTAAAGAGCATAGTCTATTAAGAGATTAAATAGACTGGAGCTCTCATTTCCTTCTTGTACTTCTGATGAGGCTTGAAATGTTTCCATATTGGGGTCCTCACCAGACATGTAAGATTCTGTAGATCGATACAGTTATTCTATTAAATTGTGTATTCTGAGCTTGGAAGGTGATTTCTAATGAAGTCCCGATAGATGTTGTCACATATGAGGTCAACAAAGCAGGTATACAGTTTCCTATTAGAGAGGTATGATACTTAAAATAAAAGTCGTTTTGAAAATGTCATCCAAGTAATATTCTATTTTTGCACTTGAAAATAATTTTTTATAATGAAAGTTAAAAAAAAATATAGTAATAATAATTTGGTAAGAAATTCTTTTATATTTATTTTAATTTTGATTTGTCTTGTTCACAGCTGGTTGGATGTGTGTACAAGTTGAAAAATGACTCCTGTTTGGTAATAAAGTTATTTGGCATCACTTGTTTGAGTCCTAATATTGAAGGTAAGAATGAAATAACTTTAAGTTTATGTGCTTTCATAATTAACAAGGAAATAAGTTGCTCAAGAGAGAAAAGTTTTTATTTTTTATTGTTTATTGGATGACTAGAATTTGTAGTCCTTTTAAAATTCATTTTTCCCTTTCACTGATCCTCCATAGATTTTTCTCTTCTTTGCTTTGTTTGTAACCTTTTGGTAAATTTATGGAGTGAAGATGAAAATAAACACCAAGACAATCAAATACCAAATGACAAAAAATGGTTTCTGAGTTGGAGGATTGCACATTCCAGTTAATAAAGGGATGCTTTGAAAAGAAATATTTAACATTTTTCAACTGTTCTTGCCAACAATAAAAATGCTTTGTGATGCCTTTGAAGAGTATTTAAGCAAAGTTTCTAGACTAACAAACAAGTAAGGAGAGACAGATGGAAACCGTTTCATGACACTAGACTTAAAAGAAATTCCCTTGCTCATTTACCTGTCTTCCTCACCAAGCTACATAACACTTACACTTTACTCCACACTTTCTCCCTTGCCTCTTCCTTTTTGCACATACACATGAAGAAATCTCTTTTCTTTTAATATTAACAACTACAAACAAGGACTGTAAAAGTCATACACACTTAGAAAAATATAGTTGTAAAAAAAAACATGAAAATAAAAATATCTTATGTTTTTATATTTAATCACCTTTTTCATATTTTTCTTTGTTGTGGGTTGATATTTTAATAATTGTCAGTTATCTTTTCTTGACAATGTAAGTTCAAAAGGTGTGTGTGTTTTTAAGAGCCCTTTAATTTATTTTTAAATCAAGAATGTATGAATTTATTTTTATATGCAAATATATAATACTGATTTGCTGCTAAAGAGTTTGGTTATCTGGAAGAAATTTGAATAAATATAAAATGAAATGTATAAGTTATTGAAAAAGAAAGCCTTCTTCACCATTTAAAAATGTCTTGATATGAAATTCATAGACCAGTAATGAGTAGATTATCTTAATGTAGAAATTAAGTAACATGGTATTTGGATTTTTGAACAGGTGAAGATCAATCGACTTTATTTCAAACTATTGTTCTCATTTGATTATTATAGATGCTATTATAGGTGCAAAGTATATTGATGATTACTTATCTTAAAATGAAGTACAAAATTAGCTGAAACTCAATTGTGAATGTTTTTGCTAATTTATTTTCAATAATTCTGAAGATAGTCTTTTTTTGGCATTCTAAAGAACTCTTGTGAGTTTATATTCTGCTTAGAATTGTCAGTTATTTGACATTGGCTTCTTTTTTCTAGACCAGTATAACTTCTGTGACATCCTCAAACTATACAATTAATCAAAAGTAGATTAAAAAATACTTTAGGTAGGTACCTCCACGAGATCGCTAAAAAAAGAGCATAGCATGATGAAAAAGACGCCAAACTTGACGAAAACAAAATTTTATCGTCTAAATGTTTGTTATTATTAAGAGGAAAGGTCAAAGTATTTTTGGGGTATTTTTTTCCATTTTTTAATCATTCCTAGCACGTCCGAAATTTTCGTTAAAAATCTAGTTTTTTTTTGAGTCAGCAAAATTGACCATTTTTTTTTCCATTTAAAAAAAAAACTGGAAATCTGACTTTGAAATTTTTTTAAATATCAATTATCATTTTTTCAAAACTTATTTTAAGAAAATCAGAAATTATAATGTTTATTTAAAATATTTTGAACCAAACTTAACTTAGCTTTTGGGCCAAAAAGATGTAATTTGAAAATAAATCGAAGCAGGTCATAAACTTTCGCGTCTCTTGACATGTGATGAATGATATATTTATGAATTCCATGAGGCTAATTTGTTCTACGGAAGGAGAAAAGTGAAATAATTTACATTTACGTGAACAAATTATTTACCTCGTTATTTTTAACGAAAAACTTTCAGCGGTCTAATTTTTTTTTTTTGTACTTAGCTTTCACCTTTACGTTTATGATGCTTTATGGGAAATATATTGTAAAAGAAATTAAAATAAAACTGTTAAGAGTGACATTAAATTTCATATTTCTTAAGAAAGGTATCTAATTAATTTATAGGTACCTTTCTTATGAAATTTTATCAGAATTGTACATAAAATACTATAATTTAAGTCAAAATGATACAATTTACAACGCACTAAAAAAAGATCTCTCATAAGGACACTTATGAAAGCCGATGCGGCTTTTAACTAATTTTATAATATTTTAACAACTTAAATGTAAAATCTATTATAATTAATGAAATAACAAATAATTGTATTAAAAATTCATTTTTTCATTGAAAAAATTTTTTGCTTTCAGAAAATATTGTCCATATTCATAAAAACAACTAAAAGCAAATAAAAGCATTTGAAATTAAATAATATCTTTGTTTTATTGAGTTTTGTATGTTACAATTCAGAGCTGATTTTCAGGTACTGCGGATCCAATTAATAACAAAAAAAACATGATTTGCATTCCTCAAAGCCCTGTGCTTTTAATTATTGTAATCACTAAAACCGATGCGATCAATTTCTAGCGTTTTCATAAAATTAGTTATGGGGGGTAATAAATATTTTAAAAAATATTTCTACCATGACTTTCATAAAAAAACACATATTTATAATAATTTCGATCATCTGTGAATAGTTCCTGAAAGTTTCATTAACATCCGATAATTATTTCTATTTTTGCACGATTTTTCAAATTAATGTGTCATACCAAAAAAAATGTGCTAAAAATTGTCTGTTATTTACTAGTTCGCTTGATACAAATAGAAACAAGGTTTTTTTAATCAAAATTTAGAATTTTCTAAAAAGAAGGAAAATTTTTTTAAAAATAATTAAAAAAAAAAACTTTGGTCTTTCCTCTTAATAATAACATAAGCATTTAGACAATAAAATTTTGTTTTCGGCAAGGTTAGCGTCTTTTTCATCAAGCTATGCTCTTTTTTTAGCGATTTCGTGGAGGTACCTAACTTTAGGCTTCAAATGAGAAGCTTCATTTTTTTTTAAATGCTTTTCCATTCATTAAACACATATTTTAACAGTATTTCTTTTAGGAGTACAATGTATAATCTTTTTAATGTCCTTCCAAAATAGTGATTATACTTTTATATTGATTGCAGACACTAAAGAATATTCTATGTTTCTCTATACAGCACTCAAAATATCTTTTGTTGCTAATTTTAATCATTTTGTGGTGTTAGATTTCCAGCATTGCTTTAGTAAAACTTTAAAATAAATTCATAGCATCATAAAATGGTTATCAAAAGTATTTGAGATGCTCCTTTTCAGGTAAATTGTGTATTTGTTGATTAAAAAACAAAAAAAACGTTTGGTTTTAATTTAATGAATTCAATATCTGGAACATATTGGAACCATCAACCTGATAAGGTGTGTTGCATTTTTGAAAGTGATATTTCTGGAGAATATGTGGATGAGCTTCAAATGCTACCAAAATGTTGTATGGCTATTGGCACACTGCAAAATAACTAATTGACTTCTTTGTTTTTTTTTTTTTCTTTCCCCTCTAACTTCAGTTCATCTGTAATGTAGTAACAACTCTAAGTAGAAGCTTATGAAACTTTATTTGATTCATTCAGCTTTAGTGCTGAAAAACGTTTATTTTATTGTGATGGATAGTTACAAGTTAGAGGGGACAGGGGATATGCTTATTTTATTACTGCCTTATCTTTCAAAGAAACTAATTCCTCATTATAGTATTTTAAAGTAAGATTTCAGAACCAAATCTCTATTGCTTCAAGTCTTTTCTTTATATCTGACAAAATGTCCAGCATTCACTTTTATATCAAAGATTAGATGTTATGTAACTGTTCAGTCCTTTTCTTTGTTTCCTTAATTTGTTTCTCAATTTCCCTTAATGACATTTTAGTTTCAGCAAAGCATCTTTAGTGATCAAATATTTGCATTTATTAAGATATTTACTGAAGTAAAATTTGTCATTGATTAATGTATTGTATCTTTTCAGAACCCAACAGCACATGTTCTGTAGATAAAAATGGACTCCTATGGGATGTCATTTGTTTTGCCTTCCTCCTACTACAGCGAAGAGTTTATAGTTCACATTACTTCCGACATATTGTTGCTGAGCTGGAAGCTCAGAGACGATTGGCTTCGCGGTAAGTAAATATATTTGCTTTTCTTATTTTGCAAATCTTTATTGGATTGCTCTTAAAATGGATTTAAAAATTGTTTTTAATTTTATTTTTAAATTTGATTTCTGTGGTCTAATGATGAGTGCAACCTCAACATAGAAATTCTTATAAATGAAGATTAATCCATGTTTTTATTTTTATTATAACAAGATTGTCTTGTTTGGAAGTGCCCCCTCCCCCCACAAAAAAGAAAACTTTACCGGAAAGGAAATTTTCTCAATACAATTATTATACTTATCACTTGCTGTTCTATATGAAGTGGTTTCAATTTATCTATAGTTTCACTTATCTGGGATCAACCTCAGAAATAAACAGTTCTGAAGATTTGACTTTAATAATGGTTTCAAAATTCAAGTTAAGTGATGCTGGGAATTTGGATATGGCAAAGAACTATAAAATGTTTCCTTTTAAGTGAAAAGGTAAAAATTGTCAATTCAGAAAAAGAACAAAATCATATGCTAAAATTGTTTATATTTACAATAAGAACAAATCTGCTGTCAGTTACATGACTTTTATTAGTCATATATATATATCTCATAAAATAGTTTTAAGGTATGCTAAATTGATGGGTAAAAGTGCTCAATATCAGAGATAGCGTATGTGAATATAAAAGTGAACACTGAGGTCAACACCAAGTGGTGACAATCAACAAATAATTAAGTCACCAATAATAAATAATGAGTAAGAAGTTAAGAAACAACATTATAAAATAGCTAAAAAAATCACTGCATACAGGTTCACATGTCTACTCAATTACCTCTAGACTAATTTGAAACAACTGTTATCACACACACCCAATAACTGTTGGGATAATAAAATAAACCTTACTACCCATAATGCACCATTGAACAGCAGATATAATCAAACCAAAACACAAAACACATGGCCTGAAGATTGTGTTGTAGCTTGAAACATTGTTGCTGCCTGGTGTTGATTTTTAATTACTTTCTGGCATATATTGACTGACCACTACTAGTACTAGTTTCATACACTCTTCAGGTATTCGCATGAAACTAGTAGTAATAATTTGTCAATGTACACTGGAAAATAAAGAAAATAATATTAATGCTCTGCTATTTTGAGTTGCCCTTCTAGACTGGTTCCTAATCAAGGCTAAAGAGTCCAGTCTACCCTACTATTTAACTCCCAGCTTGGAGTGAGGGATGGTTTCAAGAATATTTGTGCAAAAGTGAAGGTAATGAACTTTACTGGAATTTGAACTTGGCTTGCTGATTTCTCATTCTGAGTCACTAACCATTGCATCACCTGCACATCCATGATGTATTGGACATATCGGATAATACTGATCCCCCTTCCCCACACACTGTATTCAGTACTACCTGTGGTTTCAGACATTTGCCAAGGATTTTAGAAAATGTAGGTCAATTTGAGACTACTTTTTGAAAGGAGGGCCTGGAGAATCTGATACTCACAGGTTGAACAAAGGAAAAGAGACACAAGGGAAAGCAACATATGACATGCCTGGCGGGATGAAAGATTGGATGACAGAACGTGGCCTGGGGAAGGTGGCAGAGGGATGAAACTTATTGAGAGCTACAAGGGATAGGGGGGAAGTGGAGAGCCATGATCGCCTACACCCTCTAAAGGACATGGCACATAAAAAGAAAAAAGATTAAAAAAAAAAAATTGTATCATATAGTCATGTTAGCTGAGAAGGGCAACAGATGAAATTTATCATGGAAGGTTGTGTATTTTTTCTTTAACTGTTGACTTTGTAAACAGGGTTTTCTTAGAAATCATGTAAATTTTATTTTTTAATCATTTCACCCCAAGCAAGGCAATAGAGCCACTAACACATGGGGTTACTGAGTCTGAAAGAATATAAGAAAAACATTAAGGAGTGAGAACAATGAAAGAACAGAATTTAACAGGACAGATTTGACATTGCATTTAAATTTTTGAAGATTAAACTTGACTGGAAAGCAAAAAGCCCAAAGAGAGTTTTACAAGTGAAAAGTGTGAGACAAGAAACTGTTAGCATAGAACTTATAGTTACATCTAGCCATTTTGACTGTAAAATGATGAGATCTTGCTGTCAATCTAGTAGCATGCTTAAATTCATATTCTAGGTACCATAGAGGAGAGTTCATTAGAACATTTATCATTAAAGTATTTATAGAAATATCATAATGAGGCTACATTATGGTGGTGGGAAAATGACTGAAGTCAAGATGGCAGGTCAGGACCAATAACATTGAAAATTCTTCTTTGTATTTTATCAAGGATCTCTAAATATATAGCAAGAGCACTAGATTTTAGTTTTTTATTTTCAATTTTTTGCTACTAATCAATGAAAGGTTAGAAAAATTGATTAGCTTTCAAAATAAGTCCTTGCCAAAGCTTTAAATGGTGGGTTGTAGCCTGGCTGGTTAATGGCAGCCATGTTGTAAAAATCCAAGTAAAAGTTTGAAATTTAAAAAAATGTTTTTTTTCAAAAGAGGGGCAGAGCTAATCAACCGGATCCTCATTCGAGAAGTGTTACTACAGAAAGAACGAGAAAGAGGAATTTTGAACACCATTAAAAAGAAGATGGAAGAATTGAAAGCAAAACAAGCTCGACTGAAAAAGAATTACCAGGAACCTGAAGAACACTACCAAGGTTAGTAGAAATGAAGTTTAAGCCAGATATTAATTCTTGGGTGCTTATTCTTTGAAAGAAATCTGAAGGTAATTATATTTTGGTTATAATTTTTTTTTTTAAGACTTCAGCTTAATCTCACTATTTAGTGAACATTATAAGGTTTTTGTTTTGATTTTATGTAACTGTAATTTTTCTAACTGAAAAAAAAATATTAAACTTGAACTTATGTTGCTTAGTATGGTATTTCTGTCATGTTAGTGATTTATTTTTTTTGTTTTTTTATTTAAAAAAAATTAATGATGAGATATTGGATACACTTTATATATTCAGATGTAAATGTGTGTAAGCGATTGCTTAAAATTTGCTATATTTATTGGGAAGACTGATCAGTATTGGGGATAGTATTTATATAGATGGAGGCATGGTGGAGTAATGGATAGTGGCTCCGATTGAGGAATTGGAGAGCCAAGTTTGAATTCTAGTCGAATCCATTACATTCACTTATGGGCTAATACCCTTGGGAAAGGTATGAATCCTCCTCTTCTCCCCTCCATCTATCAGTAAATAGCAGGACAAACCAGGTTCTATAGCCTTGGATGGTAACTGGTCTACCACAGAAAGAAATGGCAACCTACTTCAAGGAAAAATTTGCCTTGACAGTCATGTATAGAAAGATGCATGATGACCTAAGTGTGTATCACGCATGGCACATAACTGACTGATGTATATAGATATAAACTGTGAATATAGGAATTAACACTGCATTTTGAATGCCAGTTTCATGCTGTAACGAATAATAAAACCGTATAGTATGTTATATATAGTGATTATCACATCTCACGCCTTGTATCATTTGTGATGGCATTCATCTTCTTTTGGCATCCATTGTCCCTAAGATGATGTGAGACCAGGATTCAATTTCATAGGTATCATGCATATATGAAAGATAAACTATGTATCCTTGATTGGGTTTGCATGTCCTACAACTTTGTGCACCATCATGTGCCTTCTCAATCCAGATGATCTGCAAACCTTGTTGCAAACAACATGGGTATTGTCAGCAGGAAGATGAGGCTGGTTAGCATATCTGGATTGCTTCTGGCTGTTATGACCTTTCAGATGGTTTACATAACCTGTCCTCAACAAGAACATGTGCTCTCTTACTCACACACCACATTTCTAAGACTGCATATTGGCAAATCAGAGTGTGTATGTGTGTGTGCGCACACACACACACGCATCAGTTAACCCCAAGCAAGGCGATAATGCAAGGAACTACTGGAAGTGAAAGTCAGAAGAACCAGAAACACATTCCTAAACAGGAAACAAGGAGTAAACCTCTACTCCTGTTCAAAAGACTGAGGACAAGTGTGAACTGGACAATAAGTGAACCTATCTATTCCTATTGAGGTGGGGAAGTAAATAATTTATTTTACAAACAAGAAAGTATATCTTGTCTGGGAAATGGTTACATTAAAAAACGTGCTCATTGCACAGTTCAAAAATTGAAAGTGCAGAGCTATTTAATATTTAAAATAATAAACACACCAACCCTTTCTGCTACTGCAGTTTCCACCAATAAATGGTTTCTTCAGGCAATACCATCTATATAATTTAGAAACTTTGTTAGATGTCAGAGTACTTTGTGCAGTAGGTAGGTATATCACTGTGTGTGTGTGTACAACCCCCCCCCCAAAAAAAAACAGTACACTATGCTCTGTACCAGGATTTTAGTTTTAAGCATCGCTTCATTGTTTTTGCGACATGTTATGACATCCTAGTGTGGATATGTCATCAAATACAAAGAACCCAAGCCATCCCTTGTGTGTTAATAATCAGTTTGCCTTCAATGCTGAGCAAATTTAATCATCAATGATGCTGGAAAAATTAAAGCATCAGCAACACTTAACAATGTAACAATTATCCGTCTTTTGTCGTTTTTCTGCTGGGAAGTATAAGGATGGATATTTAAGTTTCTGGGAAATGACTCTAAAGGATTTGTTGATATTGCAAAATGAGGTAGTTTTCAATTCTTTGCAAAGTTTGATTATTAGATGATTTTGATGAAAATGTTGCACAGCTCTAAGTATGAAAAAAAGAATATAACAGAGACAAGCCACCCTTTTAAAGTTTAGATTCCTTAACTATAAGAAAGTTATGTTCAAAATGGAGGTAGCAAAATCTAATATTATGAACCATCCCTAGAAAAGAATGTACGTTACTCTCAGTGTGGGGAAAATTTAGAGATTTGACATGGGATGACTTAGAAATAGATGGCAGATGTTAGCTTATTGATTTGGACCAGTATAGATTTTGGTATGCAGTAGTTTCTTCTGAATTGTATATGTAAGAGCAGATACACTTTCTTGTTCAAAATGACAAGGCTTCACCAGGCACCTGATACACAAACTGAAAGGAGAAATTGGCAGAGTTTAAATACAGCTCCAGGATTGAACCACTTTTAACCAGCAGGTGTGCTAAGCTTCCTGCTGCTGATTTAAATGCAGTTAGCTTCTATGTAGATCTAACAGTATATGCATGAAGGCTGTAGAATGGATCACCCAATAAAGATTTCAAATTATCTTGGAATTTTAATGATTCTTTTCAGTTGCAAACAATTAGCTAATTTTTTGAATAAAAGTTTTTATCAATTTTTTTATATTTAGAAAATTAAAAACTTACTTGCAATTGGAGTGAGTATTTGCCTATTTTATTCACTGGCAGTTTATATAGATATTTTTTAGCAGAAATTTGTCTGATATAAGTATGTTTTAATGTTGGGTGGAAGTCCACCTAAGAAAGTAGCCAAGGAGTAGAATGTGAAAATGTCAGCTTGTACTTTCTTAAGAAATTTTATTTAGAGAAATTAAGTTTTTATAAAACTTTTACTTAAAGCATACCTACTTTTGAGCAGTTTATCTTTAACCTTCTCTAAATGCTATAGGGCATTGTCATAGTATTTGTAGCATTGGGGTTTTCAAACACTCCATTTAAAATAGCAATAGAAATATCATTTAGTTCTTAATTTTTTTGTTATATATTGTTTTGAGTGTTCTTTCTTGCTTTTATCGGATAAATAAAAAAAAAATGTCTTATTTAGAAAATCAAATTTAAAGGCTAATACCGTGTATGGCAGAAATACCTCCCACATAATGGTAAGACATTGGGCAGATGAAGGCACCATTGCCATTAATATCTTGTTATGTGGCAGTATTTTCTGGGAGGTATATGTGGGAGATATTTCTGCTGCATCATGTACTAAAAAAGGAGTTTGTTCATTTCAAAAATGAAAAAATAAATTTCTAACTTTTGAAAATTAAAATATGCAAAAATAGGTTTCATTTTCTTTTCAGTAAACAAATAAAACTGCTTCTAACACAAATATTTGATGACTAAAACTAGAAATTTTTTGTAGTTATTTGACAGGAGTATTCAGAAAGCTACTTGATTAATCATGAAAATTTGACTTGTCGCATGCTAAATATTTTGCTGGGTGTTCAAACACCTCACTGTACTAACAGAATTAAGTAAAATTTGTCATCAGTTACAATGCTTTACTTGCTAATAATTTATATTTATTCAACTAAATTTTTCTTTTCTAGCCATTCGATCAGGTGACTACTATCTGTTCGAGGATGATTCAGATGATGACTCGAGCAGTCCTGATCAGGCAGCCACCTCTTTGAATCTTGGCAGATCTGAGCGCAGCAGTGAGGAGAGAAAAATGGGACCTCTCCAGGTTAGTTTTCTTTATATTTATTTATTTTGAAAAGAAACCAGTGTTAGATTAAACAATTATAGCCAATACTTATGTTGGTTTAGTCAAGATTTCTAAATTATGGTTTAAATACTATTATTAGTGTACAAGAAGTTGCATTTCGCATTATAAATTATATTATTTAAGCAATGATATTCTATTACAAGATTGAATTTCATTTAAATGTTATGCTATTCATCAAATACATTGGTATTGATAAGGATTGAACTTCATAATATTTCCTATATCAAATGAATAGGAACCAAGTGAACTAAAAGTTCATTAGTTTATATCTTCAGCTATATTTTTTTACATTCTAACTTGTCTATATAGTCTGCGTGCCTCTATCTGTATATCCGCCTCTGGTTTTCTGCCTGTCTGTCCACTTCTTTGTATTTCTTTTGTCTGTCTATTTG
Organism: Acanthosepion pharaonis; assembly: GCA_903632075.3. Lineage (NCBI taxonomy): Eukaryota > Metazoa > Mollusca > Cephalopoda > Sepiida > Sepiidae > Acanthosepion > Acanthosepion pharaonis. Next base: position 2,057,328 of record CAHIKZ030001447.1, read on the forward strand.
TGAAGTCAGTTGTAATTTTAACAAATTCATCCAAGCTATCTTGTGGAATCTTCCTACTTCAGTGCAAATGTACTCCTCCTCTGGGACTTGAAATATGCTGAAATTTTCTACGACATGCAGTCTTTTGGAATTGTTAGTGTATCTTATTGTGAACTTTGGCTGTTCCAGATGTGTTTGCTCTTTCAACCTTTAACCTAGTTACCCATATGCTTTTTCATTGTAGCTGTTGTCGACAGCCATAGATTCAGGCACTGACACTGCACTTGAGAAAGCAAAAGAAGAGGAACAACTTGAACGTAGACTGAGTATGCGACGGTCATCCTCCATTCACAAAGAGGAAGTAAGTAGTTAATTTACCATTCTGTTTTATTTTATGCCAGTAATTTAATTCCATACAGAAGACCTGAAGTAATTATGAATACATATCTAATTTATTAATGATCTGTTTTCGATTTTAATTAAAGATGCCTTTCAAGAAATCATTCCAAGCTGAACCAAGTCCAATAGTTGTCTCTTTGGAAGATGAAGATGCTGCTGCTCCAGTTTTCTCAGAAGATGCAGACCCACCAAAGAAAGAGGAAGAACAACCAAGTCCTGAAACACAGACCCAGGGTAAGCCTGAGTTTTCTAAACAATTATAGGAAATATTTCTTATAATTGTGGAACTTGGAAGCCACAGTAAAATAACCATTGGGAAGTCCTGATTTCTTATTTCAGTTTATAATAACTATGGTGACATTTGTATGTTTTATTTGTTCAGTAGATGTCAATTAAACATGTTGCTTGAAATAATTTTCTCTCTAACTCTCAAAAGATTAATATATAGAGAGAGAGCAGGAACAAATAGTGATTTGATGACCAACTTTGAAATCTATACTATCAAAGAAGAGTAAATTCTCTGTTTGTCACACACTGATTGCATGTGATTTTACATATCTGTATGTAATGTATATGCACAGGTCTGTGTTGTGTGTGTGTGTGTGTGTGTGTCTTACATGTACTTATACCAATTTAATGCATGCACAATTTGACCGAGTTTGAAATAAGAAAATGGAATAACATGTTCCTCTCTCAGTGTGGACAACCCCTATCTTGGGCTGAGATTGTAAATTAAGAGGCAAGGAAAGAAAAAGAAAATTAAAACCAGAAGAAACTGAATCATTGGCTTGCAGCCATATAGTATTGAAACATTATTTCTTATATGATCATCAAAGTTAAGCAACATTGCCATTTACCATCTAAAAATATTTTGTGGCTTTAAATAACCTGCAAAGGGTTGATAAGCTGTAGAAAATGAATGAATCAAAACAGTTAATTATAAGATTTTTTTATTTTATTAATTTATTTATTTGTATTTATTTATTTATTTATTTTTTTTTTTTGAGCATTTTGAAAATAAATAGAACTATTTTTTTAAAGCTTTCTTCAAAGTTTTATAGAAACATTTTAGGTCTGTCATTGAATTAAAATAAACCGCAATTTGAATGAAATTGAAATGGATATGTGTCACAAGTGCTAATTTCTTATTCTGTCTGAAAAAAAAGAAACAAAAAAATCCTGGGTACAGGAAAGGAGTATTAGTTGTCCCTTTGAAGTTATTTTTATGATTCCTGTATGTAAACTGAATATATTTTCTAATAAATGCAGTATTTTAAATGGACAGACCATTTAGATTTGAATTTTGATCATCTTGCTATCACTGAAATAATTGAATTAATACATAAAATTCTAATGTTTTAAAATATTTATATATATATATATATATATATATATATATATATATATATATATATATATATATATATATTACATTGAATTATTATGGAAATTATATTATATGTTAATCATAATATTATATTGAAATTAATATTAGGAAGTTACTTAAATATTAATGGAAATTATATATTATATATAAATTTTAAAATCAACATATTTATAAATATATAAAATTTGAATGTTTAAAATATATAAATTCTTGGCAATTTTGGACTTTCATGCCTGCAAAAAATAGTGATACAAGGTCAAGTTTTTCCCTTGACACCACTATTATTTTAACTACCTTCACTTCTTGGCAATATTTGTTTTAAAAAGTAATGATTAGAATCTTAATACAGCCTAAACATATGAAAGTGAATTTATACACTTTCTTTGTTCTTGAGAGTTGAAAACAAAAATAATAAACACTATTTATTTATTAGATTGTTTATTGAAATGCTTGGGAAAACATCACCTAATTGTCAATTGATTCAAACTTTATAAAATGCTAAATAATAATGATTTCCTTATAATTGGTTCACATATTTTAATAATTTACTAAATGTTTGTGAATTTATGAATGAAAAATTTTTTTCATATTTATTTCTTTGTAAATTGGTAAATAAATATTGCATTGTATTAATTTTTATATTGTTGTAAATATAAAATTATTCTTATAAATAAGCAATCTAATAAATAGTGTCTAATGTTTTGTAAATTCTCAAGAACAAAATAAATGCATAATTTCACTTTCATCAGGTTTTATTGCAATTCTAATCATCACTTTTTAAAAAACAAACATTACTGAAGAGTGAAAGTAGTTAAAATAATAGTGGTGTCAAGGTAAAAACTGTACTTTTGACACTCTGGCACAGAGGTCCAAGACTGCCAAATTCTTTTTGTTACTGCATGTAAAAGTTTTCTCTTTTTATTATTTAGTACACTCGGGCATATTTCTGTATGTTAATATTATCTTTTATATAGATTAGCATTAAGTTTCTTTTGTTTATAAATATACAAAAATGAATTCCTTAATTGATATTTTAAATAAAATTTTAAAATCTGTTATTACAGAAAGAAGAAATGCTTTAATTTTGATTAAATTCACTTAAATCTGGATATATAAAAGAAATTTTTTTGTATTTTGAAATCTGTTTTAAGCTATATTTTTCTTGTTCAATTTTATTACTCTTTCTTCTTTTTAAATAAAATTTGCTTTTTTTTCTATTTAAAATAAAATTTAATGTATTGTTTTTTTGTTTTTTTTTTTGTGCAGAGACATTGTTTTCTAAGATTTCCAACAACTTCTGTTTATTCATTGCTATTCTTGTGAGTATGGCAAACTGGCTTATTAAGATCTTCAACCACATATCTCGAAATTACCGTCATGTGGCCCGGATTCTTGCTGATGATATGAAGAAAGAAAAATTAAAAATACAGGTGATTACTTTTCCCTAAACCTTTTTGTTTTATATGAAGTGGTATTGAAGAGTTCTCAAATTGTATATGCTGTGTTGTTTTTTTTTTTTTTGCTTTTCATTAAAAGTGTGTGTGCGTGTGTTCGTGTAGCTAACACTGATTGTTACCTGGTCTAATGAGTTAGTTTACCAATAGTCCTTGTGCTGTCTACTCAGGGTTAAGTGTGTGAGGTTTTGTAACTTTGTGTTGGAATGGCTTACTGGGCTTTATGAGAGTCGACAGATTTTGCTGCCAACATTAACAGTGCCTTGTGTAAAGGATCTACTTGTGATCGGATGGTATGGGATTGGTTTCTGAAGTTCTGCAGTGGGAATGTGAGTTGTAAAGATCAAGGTGGTAGAGAATGTCCATTTGTATTTGACAATCAACATCTGAAAATGCTAGTTGAACAAAATCCACGCCAATGTATCAGAAATATCTCAGATATTGAGTGTCAGCATTTAAACAATATCAGAACATCTCAAGAAAAATGGCAAGGTGAAGAAACTCAATGAGTTCCACATGAACTTGGTGAAATCAGAATTTCTCAAAGTGTTTGATGCCGTTGGGATTATCCATTACAGCTTTCTGGAATCCACCCAGAGCATCACTGCCAAAGTTTACTGCCATCAACTGGATGAAATGCACATTCATTTAAGCAAAATGTGGTTGACACTGGTGAAATGATGAGGTTCAATTCTACTTCATGACAATGCTCTGCCACATGTTGTCAGGAAGACACTGCTGAAGTTCAGACTTGGGATACAAAACTTTACCACATCCACTATATTCTCCTGGTCTCTCACCCACTGACTACCACTTGTTCAAGCATCTTGACAATTTTTTTAAGGCAAAAGACATTCTGTTGCAAAAAAAAAGATGCAGAAACATCATTCAAAGATTTCTTGACATCAAAATCAAAAACAGCAAAAAGTTTTATTGTAAAGGTATCAAAAACCTTGTGACTCAATGGCAGAAGTGTATAGATATTTAGGGTTCCTATTTTGACTGATTTAAACACTGTTTAAATATATTAATTCAGGAATAAAAATTGATTTTAAAATCAGACATTATTTTCCAAAACAAACTAATAAATTAATTGAAAAATATTTTGGAATCATTGGATAATAAAAAGACTGGGTAGTGGGAGTAGAAATATGTGGAAAAAGTCAAATAATGGATACTCAAGAAAAAGTTTGTTATAAGTTTGGAAAAGAAATAACATGACTTTTGACCATTTTAATTCATATTTTTAAAGATGTGGTATTCTTATTTAATTCTTTTGCCCATAGGCGGAGAAGCAAGGACAAGTGTTTGTGGAACCAGACACAAATATAGATGAAGCACAAGATGAAGGAGCTACAGATAATCTGTGAGTAAAAATGAGTTCTACTCTTCTATATTTGAAGATAGAAAGTAAATAATTGTTTGTTTTTTGTGTAATATTTATTTGTCACAATTCTTTTCTCTTTTAATTTTGTATCTTTCAAACTCTTGCATTTCTTTCCTTCTATTCTTTTGTTGGTGTTGATTGGGGTGCTTGGGAAGAGAGAATATTTCCAATTGCTTGATTATAGGCATTAGTATATCCATGATATACTAACACCTTGATAAATGGAAGGTTGAACCAGAATAGTTGAAAGAAAGGCATGACAAATATGCATTGTTCTCAGTGATTTTATATATGGCTATGTCATGCAAGATATTGTATACAAATATATATCTGCCTGTCATTATTTTTCCCAACATAGAAACTATAACACTTATGAATACAACAAGTATTGTGAATGGCTGAAAAGTGAGAGGGTCTTACTTGTAAGAGGGAACTACCAGGTTAGTTGTTTACTCTGTACCTTGGTGGCACCATGTGGTTTCCTCTGTTTGATCTCTCCTGCTGCGGGCTTTTGATTGATTTTTCTATGGCTTGTCAACCCTTTGCATATTATTTCAAAGACAGAAAATATTTTTAAATTGTAAGTTTTATTTTTTTTTTTTATTTTTATTTTTTAAAGATAATAATGATTTAGTGATACAAGTCTTACTAATTAACTCATAGCTGGAAGGAGAAGATGTAGATTTATACCTTTTCCAAAAGTACTTGTGTTTAAGTGAATATAAAAAAAAAAACAACAGGAATTGCAATTCGCTTCTCTGATTGACAATCCAGAGCCTTTATCCATTATACCACCTACAAATCCAAGCTTACAGCACTTGGTATTTCCAAGTGATCACCCATATATGTACTAACCAAGCTAAACATTGCTTAATTTTTGATGATTGTACAGGAACTGGTGTTTGAAGATGATATGGCCATAAGCTGCTGTGGCTGATGTCTATCTTCCTAATGGCCTACATAACAACTGGGGTTCGTCACTCCACGAATTGACGCCACTCACCAGCTATCATGTGACTCTTGTGAATTCATTTTACCCTAAGGGAAATAATCACCTTTTGCACCACTACAGAGTGTATGAGTCTATAGAAAATTGGTTAAATTAGAAACTAAAATTTCTTAAAATTATGTGTTTTATAAAATATTTCATTGAGTCTAAGTTTGCACTTTCCCGGTCTAGGGATTGAACATAGAATTATTATGGCATCCGATTCACAAACTGATGCCTTAATCCACTAGGCTATTGTCCTGTCTAGTTCAATGGAAACAGGATGAGCAATAACTGAGCAGTATTGAATAAGAATAAGACTTCTCTAGACATGGACAGCAGAACAAGAAAATCTATTTCCATAGATTAAATAAAATGGTCTGGTTTGAAATTCCCTGAAGTTTACCTGCATCAATAAGTACTTGAAAGTTGGAGGACACTATGGCTGAATTGTTGGAATAACAACGAAGATGAGGATAAGTCTGTGTAAATCATGTAAATAACTTTTCATCCCTGAGATTCAGACAAGAAAGTATAAATTTTCATACATGAATTTCTTTTTTGCTTTACAGAGATCTTCTTCATTTGAATATTGTTTTCTGTTCTCCTATATATCGTTTAATGTTGGACCCTAAATTTTTTTTTTATTGGATTAATATCTGGAGAGGCTAGAAGCCATTCCATTAATGTAGGTACCTCCACGAGATCGCTAAAAAAAGAGCATAGCATGATGAAAAAGATGCCAAACTTGACGAAAACAAAATTTTATCGTCTAAATGTTTGTTATTATTAAGAGGAAAGGTCAAAGTATTTTGGGGGTATTTTTTTTCCATTTTTTAATCGTTCCTAGCACGTCCGAAATTTTCGTTAAAAATCTAGTTTTTTTGAGTCAGCAAAATTGACCATTTTTTTCCATTTTAAAAAAAAACTGGAAATCTGACTTTGAAATTTTTTAAATATCAATTATCATTTTTCAAAACTTATTTTAAGAAAAATCAGAAATTATAATGTTTATTTAAAATATTTTGAACCAAATTTAACTTAGCTTTTGTGCCAAAAAGATGTAATTTGAAAATAAAACAAAGCAGGTCATAAACTTTCGCATCTCTTGACATGTGATGAATGATATATTTACGAATTCCATGAGGCTAATTTGTTCTACGGAAGGAGAAAAGTGAAATAATTTACATTTACGTGAACAAATTATTTACCCCGTTATTTTTAACGAAAACTTTCAGCGGTCTAATTTTTTTTTTTTTGTACTTAGCTTTCACCTTTACGTTTATGATACTTTATGGGAAAAATTTCATATTTCTTAAAGGTATCTAATTAATTTATAGGTACCTTTCTTATGAAATTTTATCAGAATTGTACATAAAATACTATAATTTTATGTACATTTATTACATTCTACTGTTATTTGTATTTGCATTCATTTTATTATTAATTTTGATATTTCATTTATGGAAAAATGTCGTAACTGAGATTAATATAAAAATAAGATCATATAAATTTCATAAGATGATACTGATACTTGTAGATACCCTTCTCAGTTGAAATTGAAAAATCAAATTAACTTCTCCACGTGTTTCGTAAAAGTAAAGGCCTTAACAGCGGAGAACAATGCTTAACTCAAATAACGCAACTTAATTATATTCTGGTTGGTCTTCCGTATTTTATAATTACAGCTCGATTATAAGCACAAAATTACATTTCTTAATTACTGGGGATCTTCTGATTAGTCAAAATGATAGAATTTACAACGCGCTAAAAAAAGATCTATCTCATAAGGACACTTATGAAAGCCGATATGATTTTAACTAATTTTATAATATTTTAACAACTTAAATGTAAAATCTATTATAATTAATGAAATAACAAATAATTGTATTAAATATTCATTTTTCATCGAAAAAATTTTTTTTGCTTTCAGAAAATATTGTCCATATTCATAAAAACAACTAAAAGCAAATAAAAGCATTTGAAATTAAATAATATCTTTGTTTTATTGAGTTTTGTGTGTTACAATTCAGAGCTGATTTTCAGGTACTGCGTATCCAATTAAAAAAAAAAAAAACATGATTTGCATTCCTCAAAGCCCTGTGCTTTTTAATTATTGTAATCACTAAAACCGATGCGATCAATTTCTAGCGTTTTCATAAAATTAGTTATGGGGTGGTAATAAATATTTAAAAAAATATTTCTACCATGACTTTCATAAAAAAAAACATATTTATAATAATTTCGATCATTTGTGAATAGTTCCTGAAAGTTTCATTAACATTCGATAATTATTTCTATTTTTGCACGATTTTTCAAATTAATGTGTGTCATACCAAAAAAACGTGTTAAAAATTGTCTGTTATTTACTAGTTCCACTGATACAAGTAGAAACAAGGTTTTTTTTAATCAAAATTTAGAATGTTCTAAAAAGAAGGAAATTTTTTTAAAAATAACTTAAAAAAACTTTGGTCTTTCCTCTTAATAACATAAGCATTTAGACAATGAAATTTTGTTTTCGGCAAGGTTGGCGTCTTTTTCATCAAGCTATGTTCTTTTTTTAGTGATTTCGTGGAGGTACCTACATTAATGTGATATTTTTTAAACCTTTGTGGCAATGTTGGAAATTGTCTATTTTGTAGAATATGACAGAGCATTGTCTTCTATGAAAATATACTTTAGCTTAAAGCTATTAGTATTATTTGCACATACTAACATTGAATTTTATCTTGTCTTTAGTTTTATTAAGTTATATGCTGTTGTAATAGCTGCCTCATTATTTGCATATTAAACTCTATTAAAATTAATTTCTTATTTTCTTTTTTTAGTGATAATGGCTTAATCGCAGTCACAGTTGAATCACCGACAAAAAGTGATGTAAGGAAGTGTTTAAGTAAAACCAGGTGAAATAGTTATTTTATTTTTTTGTGTTCATTAGAAATATCTTCACATGGAAATTTGTCATTACATCATTTAATTTTTTCATTGTGTTTCAATATATTACATCTTAATGACTTTTATAGTATTTTTCTTTGAGAAAATTTATTTTGAATTGTTTTAATTTTTCCATCAAGCATAACATAATTAAATCAAAGAATTTTCATTCTTGAAATTATGGTATGGACAGAAAATGTTTTGATGATTGTATTAATGAATAGACTCATCCACAAAAATGGTTACTTAAATTCTATTGTTAGCCATTTGATAGAAATGCAAAAATTGCATTGCCTTTATGTATGTTCAGATATAGAGTGTATAAATATGACAAAATACCTTGTGCTTAATAAATATTGTAATAAAGCATATTTGTTGATAGTTTTTATATCTGAATTTTAAAAACTATGTAATTAGTGTAGAAGTTTATTTTTAAAAAGTCATTTTCAATTTCAGAAGTTTTAATTTGTGTAAATTGACAAAATTTATAATTTGTACTTAGAAAAATATTTAAGAAATTATTTTTTTTTAAAATAAATTTTTAAAACAAAAGTTATAAACATCTGCATAAACTGTCTGCCTACACAATGATTTAAAGTGTCCTCTGCCCAAATGTAATGATTTAAAGCAAATTGTTGCCTTCTTTTTACTTATAATTGACTGCTCTTATACTCATTGTCTTAGAGAATTGGATTTTTCTTGTTTCTGGATTTTTTACCAAATTCTTGCATTATAGAAACATTGCATATTTAAATTGAATTTTGTAACTGTTTATCATTTTAGAAGTAAAAATGCTGTATGATGAACTTGGTAATAATTTTAAATTTAAATTTCTTGTGTAAGGCATTGCTATTATTATTTAACATCAAATTCATATCTCACAATTCAAATTGTGCTGGGAGCTTATTTCTCGTGCCACTTGCTTAATGATTTTAAGACGTAGAAATCATTTGAATTGTGGTTAAACAATAAAAGGAAAGAAGAAAAAAACATTGTCAAAAATTAATTATAAACTTTGTGAATATTTGAAACATAAAAAAGCAGCAAATCAGAAATTTGTTGGGCATCTCACCCCTGAAAAATGTCTGAGTGATTGTATTTAGTATTCTTTAAAATTAAAATCTTAAATAAAAAAAAAAAAAAAAAAAATTCTAGAGATTTTATATTGCTTTAATATTATAGAATTGCCTTTTGAATATATTTTTTTTCTTTCTATTTGTAGCCTTGATGATATGGAAGATGATGAAGAAAATGAGTTTGAAATGCAGCAGCCGGTGCTGTATCGCTTGCTTGTTGCCTTCTACTACATGCTCATCTCCCGTTCTGAGTTGGTCTGCTATTTCCTGATTGTGCTTAATCAAATGGTATCTGCCAGCCTACTGTCCTTGCCACTCCCACTCATGGTGTTCCTGTGGGGGATGCTGTCAGTGCCGCGCCCCTCCAAAACATTTTGGGTTACAGTCATTACATACACTGAGGTATAACTAATCGTTGTCAACATCATTTTTGTGACTTGGTGATGTCTGGTTTAAAATATTTAAAGTAATGCTAAAAAATGACTTGATTTTTATTGGTGAATTCTGATTTGTTTTCCATTATTATGAAAAATATTAAAACAAATGTAATGTATTAATGAAATAGAAAAGAAACTGGCTTGATTTTCTTTTTATTCCTATAACAAATTAAGTTCTTATTTGATTTTTGTTGGGCTTTAAGTTTATATCAGAAGTAGCTTTTAACTATATATCTTTATACAACCTGTGGCAGAAGTACCTCCCACATATACCTCCTAGAAATACCTTCCAGATAATAGTAAGGCATTAGCTAGATGAAAACACCATAGCCACTAATGTCTTACCATTATGTGGGAAGTATTTCTGCTATACCCTGTATTTGAATTAATGTCTCTAAGTCTGTCAATTTGAAAATTTTTGAATTTAATAAAAGGAAAGGATATTGAAAAATTAAATTTCAAATTAAACCATATTTCAATTATTTCATCATATTATTAACAGTGTAAGCATAAATATGTATTTTTTTTTTTCTCAGAAGGTTCTAAGTTTATGAATGCAAAACTTGCTTTGTGTTGCTAATTTTTTTGATTTTCCTTAGATATTTTATGAAATTACTTACACATATCCTTACATATTTATTAGAAATATATACTTTTTAAACAGTTAATGTATTTTTTAATCCAACATTATTTCTTATTGTTATAAATCAGTGATTCTCAATCGCTGTGATGTTGCACACTAGTGTGCTGCACAATATTGTCACAACCTGCACGCGTATGTGTGTGTGGAAGTAGCAATGGTACAGTGTTAGTATTTGAATAAATGAAGAAGTATTAAACTTTTTATCACACATTCACTAAAATGGCTTTATCAGTTTTATTCCAATTTTCTACTTATTCATATGAATGAGGTTTCTCAATCCCAAATAAAAAATAAGAAGTGAGAAAGACTATGCTCAACTGAAGAAATGAGGGTCTGCTTATCAAACATTCAAACAAACTTTGAAGAAAGCACAAAAAAACACTAAGCTGTACAAATAGTTGAATAGAAACATTGAAATAAATTAAGTTCATATTTGTGTTTGCATTTTTTTTAAATCTATGGATTTATTTCGTAACATTTAAATGTATATGCTTTAAAAAATTTTGCTAAGTCTGTCATGATATTTTAATTTGCCCCTAGGTGTGCTATTGCTTAAAATGGTTGAGAAACACTGCTATAACTATTCTAGTGGGTACATGTGCTTGAATAGTCATCCCTGTTTTTTTTTTTGTCTAACAGGGAAATTAACATTAAGTCTTGTTAAAAAAAAAAAAAAAAAATACCTTTAAGAGGTGAAAGAATATATGTCTGATTCTTGTTGAGAGGTACATTTTCTTAAGACTTTTAATCTCTAGGCCAATAGGTTTTAATAGAAAAATATGTATGTGTACTTAGTAAAAAAATATATATATATATATATAAAGTATATATATATAAATATATATATATATAATTATTTATATATATATATATATTTATGCGGTACTTATTAGAAAGCGCTCAATATCAGACAGAGTTAACATATTTGGTTGGATTGATGTGAGTTTGTGACCCTGGGTTTCACGTTTTTGCGATTGTCAGACAAACTCTGACGATCACAAAAGCGTGAAACCCAGGGTCACAAACTCACATCAATCCAACCATATATATATATATATATATATATATATATATATGCATGCGCATGATGTGCTACACATTTCTAAATACTTTGACCCTCTTTTAATTTATTTTAAATGCCAAGGGCTTGTCTTATAAAATGTTTTTGTTTCCTTTATTTTTTTCAAAGGCTGTTGTCGTCGTGAAATACTTGTTCCAGTTCACCATTTTCCTTGGATTGAAGTCACCAATCAAAGTCCATTCTGGCCACCTCGAATTCTTGGAATTGAGTACAAAAAATATTATGCCAACTATGACCTTGCATTGCTACTCATTCTTTTCATTCACAGGACGATTCTCAAAGTAAGTTTCCTTTTCACTGTTTAAGAGCATGTTGACATATGTCTCTTGTATAAAGGTTTCTAAGAATAGAATTTTTGATTGTTGTTGGCCAAATTTATTAGATATATCTATATAAATAAATGTATCAGTGTGTCATTGTGTCACACTTTTTCAACATTAACCCTAGAGTCTGCAGTCCAACATATCATACCATTTTGGAATCAGGCTAACTCCATGAACAAATTAAAAACATTCCAGACCCATAATCCTGAAATTTTGGATTCCCAAATTTTCATTACTGTGATTGTTTCTGTTGATTTTTTTTTTTTCTGTGACATTTTTTTGCATGATAGCAATTTTTATAACTTGGAAATAAATTTGGGAATAATCAAAATTAATTGTGAAATCCAGTGAAACTCACCCATGAAATAAAAAATAACTTTGTATGGAAAGTAAGGACCTATGTACATCAAATTGTCTTTAAAATTAAGTGGCGGCAGAAGAATTATTGTCGAACTTTTAAATATTAATGCAATACTTAAATCCAGCGATTAATTTTGAATTCTTCTGTAGTTTATTGTAGCCTATTGCATATGGCAGCAGTATGCCTCACAAAAAGAAATCTCTGCCAACAGAGAGGACCAGATTGCAATCAAAAGAGCCAAAGCTGCAGTGAGAAAAAGAATGTTGTATGCAAATGAAAACCCAAATCAAACAGCAGCCAGGAGAGCTTCCAATGTTGAGAATATGCAAGGACTTAAGTACTCTCAAACTCCTGAATATGCTGAAGGTCCAACAAATATATATATATATATATATATATATATATATATTTTGTCTTCCACAGACCGACTGTTTCACTGTATCACAGCTCATCAGTGTGGTTGGACATCCGATTGCTTCAAGCTGGAATCGAAACCCGACTGATGACAAATCAGTCGGAGATTTTTTTCCCCTCTAAGCCATTGTTGTGTGGTTGGAAGAAAGGCAAATTTTTTTGAATAAACATGCCAATGAGTAATAGTGCTCAATTCAGGGAAGGGAAGAGCCTTGTAATATTAGTAGCAATAGTCATTGTTTACAAATTCAAGCTTATCTTCCAAGAGTGCACAACCGAAGTTAAGTTTTTCGTGTGTGTGTATATATATATATATATAATACTTTCAAGGAATATAGTTGTGTTCCATCAAATTTCATTTGCCTATTTCTTTTAGACATTGACTGAATATTAAAAGTAATTAGAAAAAAAATCTTAATTTCTACTCTTGTTTATTAATGAACAAATTCTTGAAAAGTCAGAATTATATTTAGTAAGAAAAGTAAATTTTAACAGAAAATAATTCCCCTGTGTTTATTTTATCATGTTGAATTTAGTTATTGCTTGTACTTGATTTTGAAATTATCTGTTTGTCAACCTGCCTTTTAGTAAGAATAATATCTTATGCTATTTGTACTAGCATTTGCAGTATAAATCCAAAATGAAATCCACTTTAAAGTTTTTGTTTGATTTTAATAATCTTTTCGTAATATATTTGTATAACTTGATGAAAATCTTACTTGCTAAACAATACATTATGTATACTCATTCACATATATAGCACATCTTGTCTGCTTATACTTTTGAAGCTTATAGCCATATCCGGCTGAAACATCAATTCTCGTACAATCACCAAAGTTAAGCAATGTCAAGTCTGGTCAGTATCTAGATGGGTGACCGCTTGGGAACACCAAGTGCTGTAAGCTTGAATGTGTGGGTGTTGTAATAGATAATGGCTCAGGATTGTTAATCAGAGAGCTGAGTTGCAATTACAGTCAAATTCATTATATTCACTTATGAACAAATACCCTTGGGAAAGGTCTGAATTCACCTTTTCTCCCAGCTATAGGTTAATTACTAGGACTTGTGTCAGTAAAAACAGTATCTCTCTCCCCAATTCTTACAATCTAAAAATGTTTTCTGGCTTTAAGTAACCTGCAAAAGGTTGATAAGCCATAAAAAAAAAAAACAAATCAATCAGTATTATACTCTTGAATTAAGTGCTTTTTTGAATAATGAAAGAACAGATCAAAATAAATTCTTTTTTGTCTGGCTTAGAATAGTTTAAAATGCTTTTATTTGATATAAAATAAAAAAACTAAACTGAGAAAGATTGTTTATACGAGAAAAAGTAGAAAACTTAAATGTTATTAGTAATTTGGTGAGATTTCTAGATGCACTTTAAGTACACCTAGAAATCTTGAAACAATCAAACAGCTGAATGTATTTAATTCAGTAAGTGTTAAAAATAAGTAATAATTTATCTAACAATAAGAGAGATATATTTTTGTGTTTCAGCGATATGGTTTGTGGAAAGATGCTGAAGACATTAATGCGGATTTAGAAAAAGCAGAGGGTAAAGAGCTAAGTCCTCCATGTACCCCAACACCTGATGTAAGTACTTAATAAATATTGTTTGTAATAAGATTTTTTTTTTAAAATGGTTATAAATTAGTATAAGACATTTCTGTATTATTCCAGTTTAGAAATATTATATGTTGTTCATTATTTTAATTTAGAATAAGATTTAATTTTACATCAAATACCTGGGTGTATGGATTAGTTATAACAAAATTAATATAGGAAATAAAGAAATTGAATATGGGTTATACTAGAGATAGTTTTACACAGCACCACATGTTGTTACAAAACCAAAACATTAACCTAAGAACTCAAGTCATGTCTATCCATTGCTAGGTCTGCTGCTAAGAAAGTTGTTTCGCTCTGTTGTGCTAGACAATTTTTGTTCCTTAAATCTATCATACATATGTAATATTCGTCCATGCTTTGAATATTACTGTCAAATATGGTCCGGTGTTCCTGCTGTATATTTAGAGATTCTTGATAAAATCCAAAGAAGAATCAGAAATATTATTGGTCCTGACCAGGCAACTTGGCTTCAGTCACTTTCCCATTGCCGTAATGTAACTTCCATCAATCTGAGAATCAAGAGCTGAAAATTTTTTTTTTTTTTTAATCATATCACCCAATGCAAGGCAGTAAAGCCACTAAGACACAAGAAGTTAATGAGTGTGAAAGAATAAGAAAACAAAGAAACATTATTCAAGAGCAAGAAGAATAGAATAATAATCAAGAAGACAGTAGCTAGCGATCGACATTGACAATTCTTGAAGATCAAAGTTGGCTGGAAATCATGGAGCCAGAAGAGTTTCACAAGTGAGAAATGTGAAAAAAAACTTAGCGTAGAACTGATGCTTGAATATAGCCAATTCAGCTGAGAACTTGTTATCAATCTAGAATTCAAAATCTTGGTGCTAAAGCGAAAAATTTAATTCGAACAATTACCATAAAAGTATTTATAGAAAAGGCTGATGTTCTGTATTGCATCCAACACATTCAAAAATGTCTAAGCTATTCGCTATATCCAACTTTTTTACTCAGATCAAAGATTAAAAATGGCTTCAAGTAAACGAGCTCTCTAAGTTTTAAAAAAGAACTATTCATCAAATCTCATCAATTGGCGCTACAGAATTTCAATCAAAGAACTTACCAAATAACAGAAACCACATTACTTGAAGTCTTCCAATGGCAGCAACAGCTTAAATTGATAGCACATATAACACTGAGAAAATAATGACATAATAAAGATGTTGACTTTCCAAACTACTTTAAACAAAAAGTTAGGAAGGAAATCCCCATCAATCCTAGAAAGAGTGATAGCAGTGAGTAGAAGAGAGAAGTTTATTTTTCTGTAAAACTATTTTAAGATAAAGATTTTATAAATTTCAACCGACAATAATGCTGTTTGGTCGATGAATATTGAATGTTTCCTCATAAAGAAATGGTTATTCTCACCATTACCATTCCTAGATAAAAACAAGTTTTCATTGTGTAGAGTAATTGGCCATAGTTAAGTTTAATTGGCAAAAATGCCCAACAAATAGGAAACAGTGTTTTCAATAAACAATAACAAAAGAAGAAAAAGATCAGAGCAAAATAATACTAAGTAAACAATATAGATGCAAAGCAAAAAAAAACCCCAAAAGTTTGCAAAATAAGAATGGTGTTAACACACAAAAGGGATGTAGACAAGTGATCACAGCATCCTGATTTCAGGACAATAAAGAACAAGACTATGACAGATGAGACAAAGAAGTGGTCAGGCTTACTGGCTAAGAAGAAATCCCAGCATGCATTTCTGTACTACAGTGTAACCCGGATATAAGAGTTGTCGGGACCGGAGAAGAAGTCTCTTATATCCGGGTTTGGTCTATTTTATATACATTCACACAGGCTCTAATTTGGGACCAGAGAAAATCTCTCTTATATCCGGGTCACACTGTAATAGTCTATAAATTTGGCTAGTGGGATATTTTTGCAGTCATTCTCATGCCAATTGGAACCAATACATTGCCTCATCTGAAATTTGTGCTGATTGTCCTTGTTATTAGCATTATGACATACTGAGCTTAGATACAAAACATAAAAAAACCATTGTAGTTGGAGATTTTATTTTTTATATTTTATAGAGTAATTCTAAGATTTTGATGTTCAATTCAAGATTGTGTAGTTTTGTCCTAAAGTTATAAAAAAAATATTGGAGTTTTACAATAGTCAATTCAAACAGAAATAATCATTTTTTTTTCATAAATTTTTCTTGTATTACTTTAGATTAAGCACTCCAAAAATATTCTTTCACTTTTTATTTTTATTACTTTTAACTTAATTTAAAAAAAAATTTTTTTTAAATTAAATATAAAAGTTAATAGGTGACAGGGCACTTTGCTATGTTCTCTCACTTTTTAAAAAAATTAAGTATTATAAAAGTTAATGGGAGTGTCTACTTTGCTATGTAAATTAATTGTAAATTGATCCCCCTATTTTAACAAAAGCAAAATGGACATAACACCATATGATTTCTTAAAATGTAAAAAAAATATATTTTTTTAAATATCACGATCTTGAGTGTTTAATCAATAGTAAATCATGAAGAGTGTACTTCAGATTACAAATTAAAAAAAAAAATTCTCATTTTTTAAATTTTAAGAGATTTTAAATGTATGATCATCTTTTCTTTCATCTTACATGAGGGATCAGTTTGTAATGAATTACATAGCAAAATGGATCCTGTCCCTCATTAACTTTTATAATATTTAATAAAAAAAAAATTGTATTCATGTCTGGAGAGCTTAATTTATAGCAATATGAGAAAAAATTATGAAAAAAAAATTATTTTTCATTGCAGTGCCTATTGTACAGTTTATCAAAAAATTAATTAACATAATTGTTTTTATCGTTAATTCTTAAAGATGTCCTGCATATTTTATTTAAAGAGTTCCTTGCGTTCAAGTGATTTGGTGCATGTTGGTCAGGAACTAGATGCTGGGCAAGAAATAGAAGCTGATGGAATAGATACCAGTTCGCAAAAAGGTACCTTGGTTATTGATGAAAGTTCTACTGCTCCGAAAAGGAAAACAAAGAAAAGGTAAGATATGAGAATTTCTGTTCATGCAATTGTTGCATTGTATCTGCACTGCTTTTGTATTGTGCATAATTAGATTAAATTGTTTAAAGGTCAAATTTTTGTTACTTTAAGGCAGTGTTTCTCAATGTGGGTGCTAAGAGCTCTCAAGAGAGCAGTAAGTGTTTACTGAGAGTTGTGGGGACGCACTATAATTTTAACAGGGCAGTAAGATGATTTAAGTCATAACATTTTATATACATATTTCGTTCTCTTTTTGCCTATATATTTGCATTTTTTTTGGTGTATTTAAAATATCAAGATCAAGCAAGTCCTACCTAACAAGCTTATGTAAATGCATAGCAGAACAAGGTTTAGGATAGATATCAAAAGGACAAAATTTAGTAAAGAGCTACAAAGGATTGGAAATTATTGAGGCATAGCACAAAAGTATGGAGCAAAAACCTGCAATTTAAAGTCTAGAGCTGATCTGGTTGACAGCTTGGCTGATCCTGCCACAACTTAATTTCTAGTAATTGGTGCACCTATAATACAACAAAATGTAAACATTTGATGATGAGATCCTATTTATTATCGTCCATTGAATTTTGAAGTTATTTATTTTAATCAATTAAACAATGATTTTTTTATATCTTCTATATTTAATGGAACTGTTTTCAGCTTCCACAAAGTTGTAAATAGTACAATTGGTTCTTTATAGTTTACTAAGTTTTATTGGTTAGAATGAAATTTACTTTTTTTTTTTTTTTTTTAAATTTGTATCACCCCATGCAAGGCAATAAAGCCACTAAGACACAAGGGGGTTACAATGTGTGGAAGAATTAGGAATGGAAACATTAATAATGAGAAAGAAGAGAAAAGAGTAATAAGGAGGACAGTAGATAGTGATTGACATTGCATTTAAATTTTTGCACATTAAAGTTGGCTGGATAGCATGGAGCTGGAAGGGAGTTTCACAAGCAAAGTAAATTGATGAGATCTCTACACTAGTCTAGTACTGCACTTAAATTAAAAAATTCTAGGTACCATAATGAAGAGTGATATTTATTTTCACTTATTTACAGAAAATGTGGCACAAGGCTGGAATGGGGAAAAGGACAGTCTTCATCTGTCTCAATGTTAGACTTAGCTAGCTACAAATGCTGATTCAAGCATACCACAATATTCCTAACACCAAAACAACACATTCTTACTTACCTTTCTTACTACAGCCACCATAATATCTCATTGTCTATATGAAAATCCTAACTAGTCCCCATATGTCCAATTTATTGTCTGTGTTGGGAGAGGAATAAAATAACAATTTTAAAAATGTAAACTCCAATGGATATTTACAAAAATGAACAAAACTTCTTACAAGAAACTAAAAAAAAAATAATGTTAGTAATAAAATCCCCCACAATCCCTAAATTCAGCAGAAACATCAGTTAACTGGACGAAATAAATGCGTGACTTTAATAATATAAACCATTCCTTCATTCGAAGCACTCGCACACACTCATTCAAACACAACAATAAATGCGAAAATCATAATGAAGAGCTAATCTGAATAATTACCATCAAAGTATTTATAGAAAAGCTGCAGAGAAGCAACCTTACTCATAATTTTTATCAGGTTTTCTTTTTTTTTTTTACTTTAAAAAAAATGTTAACATACAAATTACATTAAAATTTTTTCTGATAAATTGAACCTCTTAATAAAAAAAAAATGATTTATTACTGCATGGCCAATAAAGATGTTATCGCATGTTATCTTTTGGTTTTTGTAATTAATGTCTTTTACATGTTTATTTGCACACATTTTTTGTCATGCATATTTTATTCAGGTGTCTTTTTAAAAATTTTACTTCATTTATTTTTTGCTATTGCTTTATATTTTACCTTCTACAGTTTTTGGGCCAATTTAGAAACAAGGTAAGTGTATTGTTTGTTGCAACAGATTATGGGTCTTTGCTTGCTTTCTTTCCTTTCTATCTTTCAGGTTTTATCATTGGAGGTTAAGGACCTCATCTCCACCTCCATTCCTATACTCTGAATCTAACCTTATAAACTCTCGGTTGTGGCTCTTATCCCCTCCCTCCCACCATCCCTTTTTTTTAACTTTCATTATCATTTGAAGATCTCATAAGTATTTATTACATTTTACAAACTTCTTATGGATATTGGTTCTAGCTTAAAAAGCAGGGCCCAAACATATTTTCACATGTAAATGGCAGTTGTCATTATTTGCAGAAGTAAACAGAAATGGAATGAATGAGAAATGAGTAGAAGGTATGAATTTCAACACAGATAAGAGTTTGTTTACATAGATAGATTCTTTTGTATCTATCTGTATGTATATATATATATATATATATATATATATATACACACACACACTTATTTTCTCACTGGTAGCACAACTGAGTTTCATATGCAACTTAATCAGCACCTGACGATTGTGTTGTGCATGAAACTCAGTTATGCTACTGGTGAGTGGAAAAAAATGTGTATTTATTATTAATGTAAATTATAGCTCTGTTATTATACATTGAACACTATTTTATTAGCACCAGCACTGAATGTGTGATATATGATATATATAAGTAACGAAAATCTTGGTTTTAAATTCATTTTTCGTTTCACCTTTTGAAAGTGAAGTCTGAAGATCCAGAGAAAAATAAAATTCTCTGGTGAAATAAATTATTACAAATGGAGCCTTAAAGTGGTCTGTTTTTCTTTAAATTATATAATATTCAGATTACACTGATACAGTAAATCATTCATATGATATATCTTTGTTGAATATAATGTTCTTGTATTTTTATAAATATTAATAAAGGATTAACAAATAGAGAAAATACACTGAGTATACAGTTGAAAAAGAAAAGAGATTAAATTTAGCTGTTAAGAAATGTGTGTGTCTGATACACATGTTCATGTTTAAATTGTTATAAGTCACCCAGAGTAAAGACATTGTCCCGAGCATGAACAAGTCCTGTGTTTGTGTTTCTTTTTACTGTGTTGTGTTGCTAGGAGGAAAAATAGAAAAAAAAAGAGAAAGATGTGCTTGCCCTTTTATAGGATTTAAATGGCCATCTAACAGCAGACTAAGTGGGGGTAATCTCCACAAAATGTTCTGAGTACAAGATTTCAGTTCCTTTAGAAAATCTGAGCTGGTGTAAAGGAATTTACTGATTTAACTTTATTCACTTTCATCCTAATCTTCCTTTGTTTTCCTTGCAATTATATGTAAAAAAAATCTGATTTACAAGCGATCTGGTTACAAGAATCATTGACTTTGTCTTGGACTACAGCCCTTGTGTCATACTGATATCTACATTATTGCTAAGAGGATATTAATTGATCGTACAATTTAAAGTCTGTCAAATTAGAGGTTTCTCATTTCATTTGAACTTTATATAAAGGTTTGTAGGAGGCACTTCAAAGTGGTATATTGGTTAGCAAGCTTGTCTTGCTCGATCAATTACAACAGAGTAATGTGTTCGATCCTCATTGGGTGTCCCACACTACATCTAAGCTATGCTTAGAAAATCATTTTGGCACCTCAGTGTGGTGTAATGGTTAGAAGGCTTGTCTCGCTAGAACAATTACAACTGAATAGTGAGTTCGATCCTCACTGGGTGGCCCATACTTTTGGCCATGTGCCACATCTAAGCTGTGCTTAGAAAATCATTGATACTTATCTGGTATAAGGATCTATCCCTGCGCTGGTAGTATCACAGCTATGACTAGATTGGACTGGCTCTGACAGTTTAACTAGCTAAGACATCTTGGACAGTGGCCCGAGTGAAAACACTTGGGTCCCCATGTTAAAAAATGACCTTGTGTCACAACCTGACTTGGTGTAGGGGGCAAGTAAATCTCTGTTTAGGCAACTTGACGTGGTGTAATAGTTAGCAAGTTTGTCTCGCTAGAACAGTCACGACTGAGTAGTAAGTTTGATCCTCACTGGGTGCTCCCATACTTTCAGCCTTGTGCCACATCTAAGTTACACTTGGAAAATCACTATATAAAGGTTTATTTGTTTACATTTATATATACAAAAGGAGATAAATAAATAAACATATATTATATATATGAAGGTCAGGGCGAGAATGGTCAGTAATTGGCTGGAGTGCCTCATGGGCATGATATTCTGACAATCGATTGCCTTTGTATGGGTTTTGGATATAAACCCAAAATGGCATGAATTCAACAGAGGGTCGCAAGAATTCTAAAGTATCAACACACTTTCCCCACCCAGGTTAGCAATCGGCTAAGACCATCCAAGGTGGGACGCTGAGCCGTGTGACATGCATTCCCATGATGTCATTTCTCCTGCTGCCTCATAGAATACAAGCTGCCAGTTTTGCCAAAGAAAAAAGAATATCACGCTTATTAAAAGAGAAAGTAACTTAGTTCAAATCCTGCCAGAGAGTGCATATTTTTCTTTAATAAAATATTTTGAATATATTCTGGTAGGATTATACTCTGGCTGTATAATAAACATTTTTATGTGGGTTTTTTTTTTTTTTTTTTTTTACATGAATTTGGTTTTGGTTGTTTGCTGGAAACAATAAAATGTCTGTCTCATGTATGCCTGGCTAGATCTGGAATGAGAAAGACTCTCTTCAGTATCAACATGATTGTGTTAATTAAGTATGGTCATATAAATTATTGATTTTTCTCTTGACATTTGATTACTAAATTTCTGATCTCTATTTAGGGATTGAAGAATACTACAGTGAATAAATCTTTGAGTTTTAAGATTGGTTCATTCTTTGATATTATATCAAAGAAAAGTACCATTTGTTTTTTCTTTTCTATACAAAAATGAAGTTTTTCATTTTTTTTTTTTCCTAAGTATTTTAATTTCATTTTATTCAACTTTGAGAACTTCCAACAGCAGCAACTACTAAAATGGATAACACATAACTTGAGAAAATAATGACATAATCAGTATGTTGATGTTCTACTCCACTCTACTTGAAAAGGTTTGGAAAGAAACCCCCATCAATACTAGAAAGAGTGATAACAGCTACTATTTTTTTTTTTTTTTTTATGGGAAAGATTTTATAAATTTCAATCAAAAATGCATATGACATATGTGGCTGCTTTGTCAATGAATGCCAAATATTTCCTTATACGGAAACAGCTAATATAACCCTTACCATTCATCTCGAATAAATTTTCTGACATGAAACGAAACCAGAAGACAAACATAGCTACACACCGAAGCAGATGTTCTCCGGGTGATATTTAATTAATCACTTTTCGTGAAAATTTTTCTCTTTAAAACATTTTGTATTTTAATTTTATTGTTATGGGAAGATTAATGCACTATTTCTTCTTATTTCAGTTATTCCCAGAAATAACTTTCTGTATTATTGTTTAAGATTAATGTTGTTTAAAATATTTTCTCAAACTACGGTACAAAATTAGATTAAAATAAGAATTGAACATGAAACCTGAAATAATTCAGCTTGCATTACTTTGCATTACTTTTGTAATAATTAATCTATTTTCAGGATTTAGGCAATCATGGCTCTCCACAATCTCCTATCCCTTTAAGCTGTAAATAAATTCTGTTTTTTATTTTCAAACCCTGTTCTGTCATCCATTTTCTCAAGCTCATCAAATATGTTATGCGTTGTTTTCCTTTGTTTCTCTCGCCCTTATTCTGTCCTCTGAGTAACATTTTTAGGGCCCTTCTTCCTCTTTATGTGCCCCGGAAATTTCAATCATTTCTTTTTGATATTAAGTATAAGTTTCCTTTTTGTTTCTATTTTCTCTAAAACTTTGTTGTTTCTCACATGTTTGGTTCATGGTATCGTCAACAACTTTCTGTAGAACCACATTTCAGTAGCTTCAAATCTCCTCTTCATCTTCGAGGAAATTGTCCAACATTCATTGAATATTTCTTAAAACTTAGCAAGCAAAGCCAGACACTGTAGCTTACAAAACAGCATTAAAAACTGATTTATCTCAGCATCTGTTTAGATGAGGTAACTATTTACACTATTTACATTGTTTGGCCTATTGTCCTCATCTTTATTGTCCTCAAGGACACATAGCCCAGTGGATAAAAATGTTGGTTGAAGTTTTTCATTGACTTGACCCAAAGAGTTGTGTGTGTACCTGACAAAAACTTGAAGAGTTGACTCACTAAAGGGAAATAACTGAAACTGAGATATCCAGGAAAGTCATGGCACATGGAACTAGAACAAACTACCCGAAATAAACAATTCAGTTTGAAATTCCAACATAATAACAGCGGAAGAAGGTTACAATGTCCAAAATGTTGGGAATATGTCAATGTAAATGTAAAAATTGTAAATTGATTTATCTTAAAAGAAAAATATCTGATTTGAATGGTCTTGGCTTTTTACAAAAATTATATTTTTTGTAAAAAGATAAAAGTATACTGTAAGAAAGAACCTTTTGCAGGTTATTTAAAACCAGAAAATATTTTTAGATTGTAAGAATTGTTTGTGTAGGTCATAATGATTTAGTGTTATGTCCTATTAATTAACCCATAGCAAGGGGAGAAGAGGTAGCTACATACCTTTCCCAAGAATAATTGTGCATAACAAACCTGACTAGAAACAGAGCTTCACTCACACTTACAGAAAACATCCAAGCTTACAGCACCTTGTATTCCCAATTTGTCACCTATCTTAATTTCAGTCGTCATATACCAGTGTTTTAATGTGATATGCCTGTAATTCTCCTAAACTGCTGAAAACAAGATAATTTTACATAAGATATAAAAGGTTGTTATAAAATGAGAAATGTCAAAATAATGATACTTTGTATTGTAGAATCAAATAAGCATTGATTTTCAATTTCCATTCAATTTCTGATCTTCATTTTCTAACCGTAATAGAAGATTGTTACAGATTTACTTATCATGATTCAAGTTAAAGACATAGTTTTAATATTATTTTCCCCTCCAAAGGAATTTTGTCATTATATTGTCAAAAGAAAGTTGTAAATTGGCAGCTGTTCTATTTCACTGACTTTCTTTTTGCATCTTTAGATAAATTGCTTTTCATTGCTTTCTCAAGTCTACCATCTTTTCTCTCATCTCTTAAAACGTACCTTGATTGTAATCTTCTGGAGCACTCTAAGATCTTTTCAAAACTTGCATAAAAATTTAACTGCAATTTCTTTGGCTTTTCATCTTATTTTAGAACCTTACTTTGATACTAAGTAAAATTAACCAGCAAAGTTTAAAACCCTTTTGTAGTATCATATGCAAATTAGATAGACAACTATAAATAGAGAACAACTAGTGAACAAAGGGTGGCTATGCCTAGTAAACCTGGTTGCTATTCAGGACACAGAGAACTGTACTACAACTACTACTATGCAGAGAGATATGCAAAACATAGTATCTTTAATCATTAATACTCAAGAGGTATTGATCATTTTAAGATTAGACTAAATTGCAGAGAACTTATGGAGGTTGACATTTTTTTCATATTCAAGTTGCCATATGATATTCCTGACCAACCATGCCAAAAGTAAGCAAAAAGTCCTTGTTTTTATGGTTAATTAGAAAAAAAAGATATACAGTAAATTTCACATACCCTTAGTCCTCAAATTGATCCCTATCGGCATCGATAACCTTTTGCCAATGTGCCTCCAGCTGCACAATACCCTGGCAGTAAAAAAATCTTGTCTTGGATGCAAAGAAGTCTGTCAGTGCCTGCTGCAAGTCTACCTCAATTGTGAAGGATTTCCCACAAAGGTGGTTGTCCAGGAAATGAAAGAGGTGATAATCTGTTGGCACAAGGTCCTTGGCACAGTGTCTCCCAGCCAAGTTGCCATATGGTATTCCTGACCAACCATGCCATATGTTGTCCTATATGATCATCTTCAAAGCATTATCATACAGAACCTATGGCTGGCCATTGAGGGTTTCCTGACAAAGGAATAGATCTCCTGACTTGAACTTCTGGGTCCAGTGCTTGTTGGTGTGTTTACTCACAGCATTATCCCAGACTTGACATATTCGGAGACTTAATGTGGCTGTGGACAAGCCCACCTTAAAGTCATAAAGCAGACAACCTCAAACATGCTTCTTCAACATCACCGTTTCTTTGCTGCTAATCTAGTTATGACTGATGTGTGTGTGTCTGTGTGATGCACCTGCATTTTTCAAGAACAATGCACCTACTCCCACTGATTTTCTGACACCTGACATGCTCATTTGTATATCATTGATCACTTACTACACAATGTAAAAAATGGCAAGGACTTTTTGATTACCTTATTTGTCACTGTTTTTCAGTCCTAAAGTATCCATCTTGACTGATTGCTCATCCTTTGACATAAATTATTTCTTAGTACTGGTTTTAGTTTATTTGAGAGCTTAGTACAAAATCATCACTAACAATGTGTATCAATAAATTGGATCAATACATTCATAAGTTTTCTTAAAATGGCTTGTTTTCTTTTCAATATAACTAAACCTGATAATTTATAATTTCCTTGTTTATCAGAAGGAAGTTAAGCTAAGTTTACTTTTATCTTCCTTTTGTGGCTATTAGCATTGTGCTTTTGGCAAATCTCTCATAAGCCATAACCTATTATTTGTTTCCATACTCAGAAAGATTTAACCTTCTTTTACCATTTATGCAGAGAATTGGATGCTAATTTGAACTTCTGCACATTTAAGAAAAAGGGTTTTGGATGTTAGATATTCCACTTTGAATTCTTGCTGCGAAAATACATCTTCATATTTTATTCTGAATTTTTTATTTCCAAATGTTTTTCATCATCAACATTAGTTGAGTTATTTAGGTATAATTTCTATATGATATCAATGAAAATTTTAAACACAAATTTGTATAAATTAAGTAGAAATTTGAAATTTTCTTATAAATTTATATTATTAAAAATGAACCTTCATTACCAAACTCTCTTCACTTGTGTTATTTTTTTCCCTTTTCGCCTTCCAAATATAATCTGCATGTTTTGACTTTTATTTCTTCCTTTCTTCTCAACAATCTCCAATTTGGCCAAACAGGAATGCCGATGAAATAATGCTGTGTATTATGAGTTATTTTTTTTTTTTTTTTTTTTTTTAATTTTAAAAATTTTTTTTTTTTTTTTTTTTTTTTAATATGAAACCTCCCTACAAAGTCAAAATTCAAGGTCATTATACCTTGAAATGTCTAAATTGTATGTTACTTCATGTATCTATTCAGTTTAATATCTCATTCTCTCTTGCTACCTTAGTGTTTGAATTAATATCCAACAATCCAACTAATCATTCAACTTTCATGTTTCTTAGCAGGTAATCAAGAGTTATTCTGTAATAAAACCATTTGCTTTGTGTATAATTTTGTTAATGAAAAAATAAAAAAAATAAAAGGATTATGTTCATTTTGGGATTTGGGTCAGAAAAATATTTGAGTCATCTGGTAAAATGGTATCAGATACATGGTTGTCTATATTTGTGCCTGCAATTGAAAATATATAGGGCTGGCATATAATTTGGTAAAGACTTTCATTAGTACTCATGAAAAGCTAATGTCAAAATTTAAAAATCTAGAAGCTTTAAAAAGGAAAAAAAAAAAAATTACATTTTCTTTTTCTCATCAATTAGAAACATAATTTGGTGGTGTTAATTTGGGGTCAAATTTTAACATAAATTTGTTCTTGGTGAGTCAAATATTTCAATCTTTCTCTCAAATGGTCTTGTCTATCATTTTAACTGGGTTTAACATCAAATTTTCAGAGTTTTGTAGCTTTGTCCAAAGAGTCTAATGCTGTCAAAAGTTTGAAAAAAAAAAAAAATAGGAAATAGCATTTTGAGAATTCTTGTTAGTCTCTATAAAACAAGGTTTTCATAATCAATAGGAATTGTTAATTCATTTTTTTTTTTTTTTCCTCCTCTCTTTAGGTTTGGGACTAAAAATGCCCAGTATGTTTACCCCTCCCATTCTTTTTTTTTTTTTTTTTTTATTATTTCTTTAATTCAATTTTTTAAAAATTTAATTTTTTTTTTATTATTATTTCTTTAATTTAATTTTTTAAAAATTTAATTTTTTTTTTTTCTTTAATTTAATTTTTTTAAAAATTTAATTTTTTTTTTTTTTTTCTCTTTTTTAGATTTTGTGTGTGTGGGTGGGGGATTTGTTTTTATAGGATTTCGGTGAGGGGGAATTTTTTATTTTTTGCTATAAAAAATGTAACTTTATTAACTGACACAGTTTGGTGGAGACTAACAGAAAAAGACTCATTTTATATTTCAATAAATGTTTACTTTTATTCGTAACAAAAATTTAAGTTTAACTTTGCAAATAAACCTTGAAAAGAAAAATCAAAACTCCTATGCTTACCACTACTGAAAATATTTAGTGAAATGTAATTAAAAAACAATGTTTAAAATTGCCCATATAAACTTGTGATTCTTTATAATTAAGTTTTTAGTATTAAAAATTTTTATTATACATTTAGACTATTTTGGATATATTTGGTATTTGTGAAGAAAAACTTTAAAAATCTATATAAATTAAGATTTGGTCAAACAAATTATACAGATTCAAATTATGATGGATACTTTATTAGAACATATTCTATTAATTAATCAATTTCAGATAAAATAAAAACCTTTTTATTGAAAATTATTAATAAGATATGATCTCTCTCTGAGTGGATACAAACTTAAAATTTAATTATAATTTTCAGAGAAAGATAAAATTTACACAATATTTAAAATACATATTAGATTATTAATCTGCCAAGTTTCAGCTTTTAAGCATCTATGGTTATTGTTAAATTCATACTCTTCATGTAGCACACATTCAAATTGAGCGGAACATTTTTCTGTTAGATATTTGTGTTCATTTTGTGTTTATAATTATTTCCATGCATTAGGTATAAATCAAAGGACAATATATCAAGTAGGAGATAGATGTAACAGTCTGAGATGACATAGTAAGAAGAATTGGTAAGAAATCTTCATGTGTCTAGTCAATTTCCTGTTCTACAAAAACAGTCTTCATAAAAAACTGAACTAAAAAAAATTGTAAAACGCCGTAACAATTTCTGAAATTTTTTTTTTTTCTTTTGTTTTTCTTTGTGGACAAGTAGATTTTTACAAGGTTAAATTTTCACCCCTCCCACTTGACTTTCCACATCGTCTTTGAATTTGATGTGGATTTTATAAAACCAGATATTTTGTTATAAATTTAGAATTTTAATGAACATAAAGAAGCAGTATGTGTTGTATGCATAAATTGTTTGTCTTAAACTTAGAAAAACTTTCTCAGAAATACTTATAACAAGATGCTTACTTTAGTAATGTTTTCTGTAGAAAGGTTTCTGATATTTTAAACAAAGGTTTGTTGAACATTGAACATGTGATGCTTACTCAGGTCATTTATTAACTTTGGCATCATCTGATTATGTAGAAAGTCTTTCTATAGAATCATTTAGGCAATTCACTGAAGATGTTTCTCAGGAAGTATTTATCAAGTTTATGTTGAAGCTTACATGCACACCTGCTTTCCATGTTTGTTCATTTGACTTTTTGTAAATTTGACTTTTGGATTTCATTTGCTCAAATCGAAACCATTAATGAACTATTCTCAAGAACATTAATAGGATAAATTTTGGTAAAATGACCCAATTTGATTCAAATTTTAAGCTACAGCTTATTAAATTTCTTATACTATTTACTCACTAATTCAAACTTGTTGATAAAGATTCTGAATCCACTTAAAATAAATGTTAGGTGAAATCTCTTTACAGGATTTCTAACTTATCTTTTTTTTTTTTACAGTGTTGTGTCCTGCTTGCAGCCTTTCCAGAATTTTTACCGCCAGATGACCAACTCAACATACAATGCCGTGGTTGATGTCTATGCCCCAATGTTTGCATGTGACTTTTTAGCTTTTCTCATTGTTGTGTTTGGCTATTGGGCATTTGGACCAGTTGTAAGTATCTTTTTTTTTTTGCTTTCTTCAACTAGATTCTATTTCAATTCTGTTTTGTTGTTTGATATTATTATTGAATAGAAATGGAAAAATAAACAGCTTAAAATGTTGAATCATACACATTTAGAGAAATTTGGAAATGTTTCAAGTTATACGCATACACTTGGTTGTGGCACTAAGTATACACCCACATACAGTTGTCATGCCAAATAGTACTTCTTATTGTCACTGGTACCAAATACCAAGTGAGGTGTAATGTTTTGCTAGTGTGGGTGTTTTTCATCTGTTTGATATTTTCACCTGTCTCTGAATACAGTTGTATAGTGTCTTGCCAATGTGTACTTACTGGGATGTGATTTTTGACACATTCTTTTGTACATTTCAGTGAGCCATGGTTTTCTTTTGACTAGAGATATTCTTGAAGGCAAAAAAGATTATAATTAGAAAAAAATGAGAGCCAATGTAAAAGTTGCAAACATCTTAGTGCTACAGGCCGTCAAAAGGTTACAGTTACTCTTGGTTGAATTTCTACTAGGGCCTTGAAGTATAGAGAAAAAGTTAAATGCTAAGTTAGACGTTTGTCTCTGTTGGGATTTCTTTTGGTTTATGAATAGGAAAATAGAAAGATGGAGAGACAGCACACACAGGCAGCAAAAATCATGCAAACTGTTGTGCCAAGTGGGCAAAATGTGATCTCTTTGCATGACTCTTTCTGAAATCCCTGCATGAACTCTGTGCACAAACTATGCAACTATATCCTTTGTCTTATATAGTTATTTAGGAGAGTGACTTTGATGGATATTATCTCCAAACACAAAACTTCCAGTTAGCTTCATATATGACTATGGCTCAAAAGTACTTTGGATCAAACATGGTGTGTTTACACATATGTTAGGTCAGATTCTGGTTCACACATTTTGGTTAGTGTTGTAACCTAGAAAAGGTTACTGGATGAAGAATAACCAAAATGGAGGTTGGAAATGAAATGCTAATCTTTATAGCATCAACAAAATAAAATACTTGCCAGTGGCATGAAGTAGGTAAACCACTGCTAGTGGTGGACTACTTAGCATATTACCCCCACTTGCAATAGTGTCCAGCATATTTATGAGGATTGGGTCATACCCATTATTGTTCATAGGTATGGTATATAACAGTAAGGAATCCATGTGATTCTAGCTGGATTGTATGCTAAATAAACATTTCTCAAATTCATCTTGGTTTTGCAGAATTTTTGTAAACACATTAATCTTGTCAATGCAATTTTCTTGGGTATGACAGAGAAAATTGAAATCTACTGAATTTACTAAATCTTTTTAGGTTCATTTTGGTTTCAATTCCTACCACTACTATTCTAAGCATTTTATAGGTTCTGGTTTAAACCAAACCTTCTTCTGTCAGGTTTCAATCTGATTAACTAGGCTTCTATAATTTTCTCCACTTGGTATTTTTATTCCTTCAGCTAGAATTTTTAGCTTCTTAACTCAAGTCCCTAAATGACATTTCATGTATTATTATGACTCCATCAGGGCCACTGACCTATTACAAAATAAAACATAAAAAAAAACATTGAATATTTTCAGTGAAATAGATTTCAAAGATGAATTCTGATCAGAGCAACTACCAGCATCTGGGCTGTGGGGAAGCTAATAATGAAACATGTCAAACTTGTATAGAATCTTAAAAAAAACTTTTTCTTATATATAATTATATTTATTGATAAAATTAACTAATTTTTATCTTATAGCAATCAAGTGGTGGAGATGTAACAACATATATCCAAGAGAACAGGGTGAGTATATTTTTGGCTTTGTGTAGCTAAGAGATTGATTTAATTGTGACTATCCATCAAACAATTTCAGGTATAATAGGTTTTAAATCATGTCTTTATGAATGGCTCAGATTCTTAGTATAACAGAGAGCAGCCAATTTGTTTCTATAGAATAATTAATGGTGAAAATTCCTACAATTGCATCAGATTGCTCAAAAGATTTTTTGTTTATATTAAATTAATTTTTTCTATGCATTTATCATCAATCAAGCCATTTTTTAAAAATTTTGGCACTAAATAGAAAAAAAAAAATTGTCTATATTTGTAAGTGGGACCTCCTCAGTAAGTATATGCAAAAAAAAATAAGTAAATAAACAATAAATCAACCGAGGATTGAGGGCATGAAAATTTCAATTACTCAGTTCTAGTGAATTAAAAGAAAGGGAAACGATTTTGGTTTACTGATGAAGCACACAACTCGGAAGCAGAATTTGAGTTCTACTCTATATCTCTCTCTCATATATACTGAGTCCCCCCACCCCGCCAAAATGTGTACATACCTCAGGAAAGAAAAAACTTGTATAAATATTCTAATACTAAATTTATTCAGAGATTAATACAGATTACCTTTGGTCTTTACAATCACAAGAAATGCTCAAAATGGTAGCCTTTAGTTTCCAGACATTTATTAGTACAGCAAACTATTGCTTGGACAATGTTGGACAAAGTTTCCAGTGGGATTGCTGTACACAAATTTTCAATTTCTTTTCTAAGGGCTATCAATATAATGCCATCTGTCAAGAAAATATCATACTACAGTAAGCAGTGTTATCACAATTTGATAAAACTACATACACCTTTTTTTTTTTTTTTTTTTTTTTTTTTTTTTTTTTTTTTTTTCACCCCAAGCAAGGTGGGAGTGCCACAAGCACACAAGGGGTTACAGAGAGTGGGAGCAAGAGTAAAGAGACCTTAATTGAGGAAAGGATAAAGAGAAGGATGGGGAATTAGATCAAGACATCTGGAGATGTTGATTGGCATTACATTTGAATATTTGAAGACTATAACTGTCATGGAAGAAGCAAGTAAGAGGAAGGGAGTTCCACAGACAGGAAGTGCGATACATGAAGCTATTCGAGTAGAAGAGATGGCTACATTTAACTGTTTCGACAGTGAAAGGGTGGGACTGAGATGCCAATCTAGTAATATGCTTAAATTCATGCAGTTTGGGAACCAGCGAAAATAGCTTGTTGGAGCAGTTACCACGAAAGTACTTGTAGAAAAGACAGAGGAAAGTGACGGCACGTCTGTGAGAAAGTGACTGTAGGTGAGGTGCCAGTCCAGGACCAACTACATTGCATATCCATCTCTGGACTTTGTC
Source organism: Acanthosepion pharaonis (assembly GCA_903632075.3). Classification (NCBI taxonomy): domain Eukaryota; kingdom Metazoa; phylum Mollusca; class Cephalopoda; order Sepiida; family Sepiidae; genus Acanthosepion; species Acanthosepion pharaonis. Next base: position 2,089,918 of record CAHIKZ030001447.1, read on the forward strand.
AAGGACCTTGAGATGAACAGCAGGAGCTCCAGAACATATATGGCAGCAGTATTCCAAACAAGGGCGAATGGTTGATTTATAGATTTGAAGGATTGACTTGGGGAAGAAAAACTTTCTGGCATGACACAGAGAACTAACTTTCCTTGCGGTAAATGAAGCTATTGATTCAATGTTCCATCTTAGGTCATAATAATAATAAAGTTAATGGTCAGAGTTGAATTAGACCAGGAAACAGTAGTATTAAAAAATTGCTCAATACACATATAAAAAGATAAAAATTTAACATGTAGAGCTTTTAATTATAGAAAATTAGGAAATCAGCCAATTCTGCTACCTTGGTTTCAATCTTTTGGTATCTTCAGGCGATTTTGGTCAATTGATTTTCTAATGCTTTATTTTTTAAAAATAAAAAAATTATGAATGCTATATCTTTAAAAAGAATAAATAATCGAATAAACCAATGATGTGAGGTGTGGTAGAAGGCATGTGCACGCACACACACACGCACACACACACACACACACACACAATAGTATCATTCCTATTTCTTCTTTTCTGTTCATGTGCTGTATGAACCAATCACTTCATGTGTGTTGCGGAGCAAATAGTACTCCCCTGGTGACTATATGAACTCGTCCATTACTATAAAGAGCTCCAGGTCAGAGGTAAGATGGGTAGCTGGTTGGAGTAAGTTTTCAGTCTAACAATACAGGTGTCATGGCAAGTAGCTGAAGCATTACATATAGAGAATCCTTATATGAAGTAGGTTATATAAAGTGTGTTATAACAATAGCCATATAATAGTGGGGTTGTAACAGTATGTAATACTATACCAGGGATGGACAATATAGTCGGTAGCAATGTACTAGATAAACTACTCCTCAACTCATCTAGTTTTAGATTAGCTCTGAAGAAGTCCCAAGCTCAGGGTTGAAATATCGTAATCCAGAACAAGCCATGTGTTACAGAACTAAAGTAGATGAATCCTCAAGATTGATCAGTCTTGGAATAATGATACCCCCCCTGTAAAACTTAAGATTTTTAATAAAACTGCTAATTTTGGTTGTCATTATCTTCACCTGAGTTGGTGAGTGTCATGTGTTGGTACATGTCTGTACCCAGTTATATTGTTACTAAGTTATCTCCAAAATATTATTTGGGTTTGATTCTTGAAGAATCTCTGAACTGATCCAATTTCTCAAAACATCTTAGTTCTTTTTCCACATTTAACATTTAATTCTAATAACTGTTAAATGTATTCAAGCCATGCCTCACACTTCCTTTCACCTCCAATTGTATAACATAAAACTGAGCCTGTTTATATTTAATTCTATTGACTGCTGTCATGTCACTATTGGGCCCTGTCTTGTATGGGTGGGTCACTATCACCCTTGTTACACACTGGTGCCTCTCAGTCTAAAAATCACTGCCTCTATAAACAAGATGAGAGTAGTTAAAGTTAATTGAAAAAAAATCAAACACCAATTCTGTTTATATTTACACTTATTATTAATTAATTAACTAATCCAAATTACGTGATCTCATAATCACTTGTCCACTTAAGTGGACATTGCTTGCTCACTCTCTCTTTTTCTCTCTCGCACACTCTTTCTCTCTTCTTCATGTGAATACAATATCTTTTTTTTTTTAAATATACTAATGTTCACCCTATACAAGGGTAGAGGGTTACCGAAGGTGGCAGTTGTGTGAGTGGTAAGAGCAAAGATTGCAGTTTATGCAGACATGTGGGAACGATAATGATTAATGCTAGACTTGCAGAGGTTAAGATTGTACTGTTTGGGAAAGCATCTTCCAGGAATTGTCTTTCATAAAGTAACATTTTTTGGGAAGATGCTATCCAAGTGGAATTTATTCCTTACTAAAGAAATACAAAGGGAATGAGGTTTGGTGGCTTAATGTATGAAGCAGGGTGGGTCTTAGCTTGAATGGTTAGGGTTGGGGTAACTAAGGAACTCATTTAACATTTTTCCATAGAAATAGTTATAGAGAAGCAAGAGGTTGTAAAGGGTGATGAGTTTGTAGCCATTGTGAAATGCAAAAGAAATAACAGAACTGCCTAACAAAGAGAATTAACAAATTTTGCAATAAAAAGAAAAAGGGCAATAATTAAATAGTATCAAGCAAACAATATATGCAAAGCAAGTTTACAGGTAAGATAAGCAAAAAGTTTACAAACTACAAATTGGCGTATATGCACGAAAGCAAAGTCAGACAAGCGAACACAGTGGTCTACCTTATAGACAAGGCAGATATGGACTGAATCAAGCCAAATTGTGAACCAACCTATTTTATAGACTAAGAAAAAATCCTAGCATGCATTTGTGAACTTCTGCCTATAAAAAGGGAGGAGGAAAAGTTTTGTAGTCATTCCCAGTTATGACTGAAGTCAAGAAAGTGGAAAATAATGAATCACCCACAAGGCGATGGATGCTTTTGGACGCTATCAAGATTAGCTTTGATCTGGTGCTTGTAAAGGTAGAACATAACAGGAGGAGTCTGGTAGTTACTGAAGTGGTACAGAGAACCAAACATTCTTTCCATCTGTATGAGTTAGTGGGAATATTGGGGAAAGTGAACAGTGTTTCTTCTTTTTCTTCTTTCTCTTCTTTTTTCTTCTTTCTCTTCTTTTTTCTTCTTTCTCTTCCTTTTTCTTCTTTCTCTTCCTTTTTCTTCTTTCTCTTCCTTTTTCTTCTTTCTCTTCCTTTTTCTTCCTTTCTCTTCCCTTCTCTTCCTTTCTCTTCCCTTCTCTTCCTTTCTCTTCTTTCCCTCTTTCTCTTTCCTTTCTTTCCCTTTCCTTTCTTTCTTCCATCCTTTCTGTTAGGGGGTGCAAACTTACTAAAGGATAACTCAAAATGCAATCGAGTTACATCCCTTGTCTGCTAGTTGAACTGCTGCACTTCTGAATTCAACATGGTGACAAACTGACATGCACATGAAACTCATGGTTTAAATACAAACAAATCCTTGCTGTTATCAGGCAGTAAATGAATAAAAGTTATTTTATCATGTGTTAAAATACACTTATCTTTTATTTTCATTCATTTTTGTTCATCGTAACAATCTGGGATACTTTCTTCCATCCTGTCTTGCTACTATCCTTCCCTTCCACCTCTCATACCATTCATTTTTCTGAGTATTCACCCATCATTTCACATTCAAATCAGCAATTATCATTATTTACCTGCTGTCTATTGTCAGCCTCTTTATCACAGCATTTTGACCATTATTGAGTCATCATGACATTTTGACCATTGTCCTCCTCTTTGTTGTCAACATGACATTTTGACTATTGGGCACTTCAGCCTTCTTCAGCTATATCTTGATCCGGGTAATCTACAGGGAATTTTGAAGTGACCCCTTTATTTAATGAACCCTTTATTTAATCTATTATCCGACATGAAAATAATGTAAATAATAACTCTTCATCCCAGAAATTAAGACAGAAATTACAATTATCATGTCATGAATTGATGCTTTAAGTTCATTTAAAAAAAAATCTCAGATCATAAATGACTTACAAGATTCCAGTCAATAAACTGTGACTTCATGGTGGTTCAGAAAGGAAAATATTAGTGGGGTTAAGGTAACTGATATAAGTAAAGTGTAAGATAAAAGGACCAATTATCTGTCTGCATTTGGCATTAATTCTTTTATTGTTTCTTAATTTTTATTGTTAGGTACCTATTCCATTTCTTGTGATGCTGGTTGTACAGTTCATGTTGATCATCATCGACAGAGCTTTATTTCTTCGCAAATATGTCCAGGGAAAATTTATTTTCCAAGTGACCCTGGTCATTATTGGACACATCTGGCTCTTTTTCATTTTACCTGCTGTCACAGAAAGGTATGTTAACTTGTGGATATAATTTTATAATTGTGTCAATTATGCAGGTTTATCAGATTATTTTAAAAGTTTTTTTTTTTTTTTTTATTCATTATTAATTTATAAGCTTTATCAAGTCTGAGAATATTGTTAGATGCTAAGTTTTATCCTAAGAATAATGAAAATTTTATTTTTCTTAAAACTACATAGGTAAATTATTGATACAAAAAAAGTGCTATTTTAGTTTTAGGTGTGATTTGTATTGCTCTTTTAATTGTTAAAACATGATGGAAATTTCTTAATTTTTCTTTTTGTCATTGTTTTTCCAGACAATTTGTTCAAAACACACCTGCTATGTTGTGGTACTTTGTGAAATGCATCTATTTTGCTCTGTCTGCTTACCAGATTCGTTCTGGTTATCCAACTCGCATTTTAGGCAATTTCCTAACCAAGAACTACTCCTACCTTAACCTGTTCCTCTTTAAAGGGTAAGTATATTTAAAAATATGTCATGGTATGGTTTATAATAGGATATAGAATAATATTTGAACAAAAGTGGAGATGAGATAAAGTGAAAAAAGATTCTATCATTTATGCCTTTCGCTCTTTGTAAAACCTTACATTAGGTTCATATAAAATATCACTCATCATTGCAAAACTATTTGTAGCACAATGTAGACTATGACCTGACAGAAAAAACCCCCAAAATGAACAAAGATTGGGTTGGGATAGATTTCAAATCCAGCATACGTTAATGGTCTCAGTATGTAAATCACCAATTCATCTGATGAAGATTTTTGTTACTCTGCCAGTTTCCCAACACCCTTTTTCTCTAACTCTGGTTTGTCTTATATTTCAGTCTTAGGAAATGGCTCGCATAGCCGAAAGGAGAAGAAAAAAAAAAAAAGAAGCTTTCCCCCATTTTGTTTTATCTCCACATATCACGGTGTATAATTAGTGTGTTTGACTGTCTTGAAAACTCATTTTAAAAACGTGACCTTTACTTGTTAAATAGCAACCTTTAGTCTTAGAAAAATATACAAATATTTCAACCAAATCCATCAAAAGGAGGAACTGGAAAAAAATTTCAAGGGAAAAAACTCGTGTTAATAAAATGCAGTTATCTCCCTTGGCTCGATAAGCTCTTTTAAGCGTACTAATATTTTTTTCATTGGCAATTCAGATTTCCTAGACAAACTGAGGTTATACATTTAGAACAGAGGTCTGCAACTTTTTTGGAGAGGGCGGGCCAGAAACCTATGTACTATCTCGGAGGAGGACTATGATATCAAAAGTACTATAATAAAGTATCTCGATCTAAGTCTGCCTTGGTTTGGACATTTAAAAAAAAAGCTCAACAAAATTAATGTTATATTATTTAAACATGGTTCTTTATTTTACTGCAGGAATAACAGGATAACAACACTCTTAACGAAATATGCAAATTCCTTACTACAAACGGAATATAGTTAGAAATTGTAAATTATTTAATGAGACACTTGTTCCTGCTTATTGTTTGATAACTTCTCCACATCAGGGCGAAATATTTGTTGCTGACAGGAGCAAAGCATCATCCAGGCGGTCATCAGTCAACTGTGTACTTAAACGACTTTTTATATATTTCGTTTTCAAAAAAATTTGTTCATCAGCATATGTACTTCCAAATAATGATACCAACATTTTCACATTATTCAATAAGCTTTATATTTTCCATTTGGCAAAACATTTCTTGTAGAAGTCAGCAGTGGATTTGGAATTAAATTTTGATTTTAAAAATTCATTGCATTGTAAAGTGATTAACTCCAGCTGATGTTTTTCTGGCACTTGCTCCACAAATTAATTAGATAGGATGTGACCCAGGGGTCAGGGATTGCCAACCCCTGATTTAGAAGCTGAAGCAACATCTAAATGCATAACCTGTTTGTCAATGCAATAATTTATTAATATCCCATTTACTAATTATAATTGGATGTCATATATAAAATATATAACCCTTATTTCAGTTTGTAGTTGGCTTTTTGAATGTTTCGTATATCAAAATCCAGTTATTGATGTTAAATACCCTCATCAGTATTTTTTACTTTGACTCATTCTCTAGTGTTAACCAAAGCCATGTTAAGTATTAAGATACTTTGTGGTGACAAAACAAAGGCATTTTTTGCATTTGTTTTGTAACAATTTTAATCTCTTATTATTTGTATAGTACACATAAAAACATGACACTGTGTATGAATCAGCACTTCCGCTTAGGATCAGTGTTGTATTTACATGCTGAAAAGTATTGCACAAAAATATACTTATGGATACACGATTTTATTTTGTAGATGTGGACTGTTATACATCAAGTAGAAGTGAATGTATTTACATTTTTATTATCTTCTCACTCATTTTGTTTTTATTTTTCAACTTAAAAATGTATGATTTTAATTTTTTTCTTTTCTTTTTTCTTTTTCTTCTTTCCAGTTTCCTTGCTATTCCTTTCTTGTTGGAGTTACGAGCTCTAATGGACTGGATGTGGACAGACACAACACTTGCTCTGTCCAGCTGGTTACAAATGGAGGATATTTATGCTAATATCTTTGTTCTTAAATGTTGGAGACATGCAGAAGTGGTAAGGCACTGTTTTATTTAAAGAATTTTCTTATGTGGAAGATACTAGTATTTTTTCTTTAATTAAAAGGTAGCCCTCAGTTTGAAGAAGTTTAAATCAACTTTTAACTATATATTGAATTTATTTTTGACTTATGCTTAAATTTAAAAAAAAAATTTTGGGGAAAAAAATCAGTAAGTTTAAAAACAAAAATTGCTTTAGCAAAAATTATACATTTTGTGAATTAGTCTTATTGCTTTCTTTCTTGATATTTAATGGAATTATAAAGTGTTGTACAATTTTCTCTTTATTTGCTATATCACTTATTAAATATCCTAAAATATGGCCTCATGATTTAGATACTGAATAAATAACTGTAAAACGTTGTGGCTTAATGTTAGATTATTTTTTTTAGGGTATATCACTCATATATTATGTAATACAAATATTTCTGGTAGCAGCTGACCATGAGTTAGAAATCTAATTTAATCTGATACATAATGAACCTTGATTATTTTCCATTAGAAATTAATTAATGTACAAGAAATATCAAGTTATAATAAAATATTTACAATTTAATTTTTTTTTTTTTTTAAATTTTCAATATGACATTTTTTTTTTATATGTAACCTTGTTTAAAAACATTGAATAGAAAGGAGCTTTTTTATCATTTATATGAAAGAAGTGAATAATATTCAAATAATATAAATTGAACACTATCCTCCTAATGACCATTCATCTATTTTATATTATAAATATATGCGTTTAACTGTATCTCTTGTTGATTGTTATTTCTTTTTTCGCGCAGACTTATCCAACCCCTCGTGCACAAAAGAGGAAATCCACCATTAAATATGGAGTTGGAGGTCTGCTCCTGTTGCTGATCATTTTCATTATCTGGTTTCCACTGGTACTGTTCTCCTTTGCCAATACAGTGTATGAACCCAACCCACCCATTACCTGTACTGTTACCATCTCTATGGGGGGATATCAGGTTTGTAACATTTAATTTTCTTTTCTTTTCTTCAATTATTTTTAACACAAGCATGTATACTTTTCTGGCACTTGCTATTTCTATAGAAAATAGAATAGGCTAATGTTTTGAAAGGATGTACAAACTTATTTGTGGTATGCGTTAATATTATTTAATTTAGAGTGAAGGTTTTAGATAAATTTAAACTATCAGTGATAGTTTACTGACATTTACGCATACTTAGTATAATTATATCTAATTATATATGCATATAATTAATTAATATAATAATTAATTGTATATTTATGTGTAGAAATGAGACAGTGGAAAATCTTTTTATTTTGCCTTTGTTAGGTGGAAGACAAATTTATATTATATATACCATTAATGTCTGTATGCTAGGTTGGTACCTTAAGGTTGGAATGAAAAATGCAGTTTTTTTTTCATCCTAAACAGAAACTGCTTACTGAGTATATAGACATTAATGATTTTTCATACAAAATAAAAACAAAACAAAAAAAAATGACAGATTTGTCTTTCATTCTAGCCTGAAGACACCTACTTAACAAAGGCTGCGAAGTGAGTGGTCATTGTTAAATGTAAAATGACAGAACTGTCCAACAAACAGAATTGACAAAATTTGTAATAAGCAGAAGAAAAATAGGACAAGGCAAAAATAATATAATGCAAGGTGAATTAATAGTAATATGGCAAAAAGTTCACAAACTAAGAATTGAAGTTGACACACAAGAGTAATTTTGAACAAGTGAACATAGCATTCTGAATTCAAGACAAGGCAGACTGGGACTGAGTCAGATGAAAGCGAGAACCAGCCTGTTTTATTGGCTCGGAAAAATTCAAATTGAAACCAACAAAGGTGAAAGGCATTGTCAATAAAAAGAGATTACAATTTGTCTCATTTCTTCCCGTTTCTCTGGATTCTATATCCTATTAACATGATTATTTGCGTGTGTGTGTGTGTGTACAATGTATAATAGTATCTGAAACAAAAGTAGAGATGATGAGACTAGTGGAAAAGCTTATAAATGACATGTTTCATCAATATCTCTAGGTCTGGGCTTCTTCAGGTAAGAATTATAAAGAAAAGAAAACAAACACTTTCTGATTTCAGTGGGCCAATTTAAAATCCAGTACACCAACATATCTCTCTCTCTCTCTCTTTTTATATATATATATATATATATATATATATATATATAAAAACATTGGTTTCTGGTTGTCTGATCTGATGATGCAATTTAATTTATTGCTGCTCTTATACTCAGAAATTCCAACACATTTTTCTTACATACAGTTTTCTTTCATTCCAACATGAGGAAGTAAAGACCAAAAGATGTTGGTGAAACAAGTTGTTTATAAGAGCTTTTCCCTTTGTTTCATCATCATATCTCTCTCTCTATATATATATATATATATATATATATATATATATATGGGTTTCATGCTATTTGTGATTGTCAGACAAACTGATTAATTTTTAAATTTTGGATTTATATATGGTTGCGTATATCGGTGTTTATGGTAATGGGAGGAAAAACTGTTGTTGGGCGCCACTTAACGTAGGCAGACATTGTTGGAACGCTCACTCATTAGCGTAGGCAGACATACGACATACGTCACTCATTGACGTAGGCAGACATGTTTTACACGCACGCTCACTCAAAAACGTAGGCAGACATTTAAATCAAAAATTCGGCCACTTCATTGACGACAGTATTAATTTTTAAGGACTTTTGAAGAGGCAGACGGACACGCTCACTCATTGACGTAGACATAAGTAGGGCCCGAATCATTGACGAGAGGGTACGAACGCACCTTTCACTCATTTGGCAAAATAAAAGACGGCACGCCACTCGTTACCACAAGAGACGTACGTCCGAGGGCAGACACTCACTCGTTGACGAGGCTACTGAGACACCACGCGTCTCATTAGGTAGACTTGATAAACGCTCACTCATTTGACTGAGCAATTACTCAAAGACATTCCTACCCTACGACTATTGATTTAGGTAGACATACTCACGCACTCATGACATACACAAGACATAATGACCGCACATAAACTCACTCATGACGAATATACGACACGACACCACAACGAAACATACGCACGCTCACCATTTTATTTTTAAAGACGCACGCTCACATTGACGTAGGCAGACATACGTACACGCACGCTCACTCATTGGCGCAGACATACGGCACGCTCACATTGTTTTACACCCGCTCACTCATTGACGTAGGCGAACTCACTCATTGGCGTAGGCAGACATAATGCGACACGCGACGCTCACTCATTGGCGTGAGGCAGACACATCGTACGCACGCTCACATGGCGTAGGCGACATACACGCACGCTCACTCATTCACTGGAGACCGCACGCTCACTCATTGACGTAGGCAGACAGCAAAACATTAAACATATATGAACAGTGTGGGACATACGTCGCACGCACGCTCACTCATGGAGCTCTCAAACGTATCCATATGAACAGTGTGGGACTGTGCATATATGCACATCCATGTGTCGTTGCATACACATGTACGCAATAGGTTGCTGTATTCAATGTTGGATTGTGTAGCAAACATAAATGTATTGTATCTTAAAGGACAAAGCCAAAAGTATAGAAATATGATGAGCGTAAATGAACTACTGAGAAACTTAAATTTGTCATTGTTGTGAAGCAGAATAATAATACACTAGCAGCATGGCCCAGCGTTGCCCATGCTTGATTCAAAAATAGTACGACTAATACAGCAAACGCTATCACTTGACTTAAAATATTTTTGCCCTTTCTTGCCTTTAGAGGAGTACTCTTTGCCATGCTGATGTTGTTACATGCCTTACTTCTTGCCTATATCACACTGCCAACTTTTTCTAAGCTCTATAGTAAACATTAAATCTGTTACGAAAAAAGAACTAAACAAAATGAACACAATACAATCAGCTTTAAAAAACCGGAAAAAACATTTTAAGGGTTGACCGATTGTCGATTTGCACTCTGTTTGGGGGGTGATCAGAGTTGAAACTTCACATGATGACTCCCAATGGCCTCTTCATAAATCCGCTCGGTTTTTGCTAAAAACAGACATGCGGTTCAGACGCAATCTGGGCGTATCGGTTTTTGGGTTTTATCAATTTTCCGTGCTGTTTAGGGGTCCGTGGTCATGAAACTTCTGGACAACACTTCTAATGGTAGACTCTTAAGAGGGTGTCAAATTTGGTTGAAATGTGATCATTCCTTCTGTAAGCAGAATTTTTTCGATTATCGATTTTTTTCGGAACCTGATTCCAAACTAAAAAATCGGGTCCGTCATGTCCTTACGGCAGCCATTTGCAAACTTGTGTTGAAAACCGCATCGAAATTGTGTGAGAAATGCGGCCTGGGCGAGGTAACAACGCCCACGACAGACACACAGACAGACAACATGAGAAATATAGATAGTAGATTTTATTTTAATTTTTTTTTTTTTTTTTTTTTCCATTTAGATTTCAGTTTCAGAAGATATTGAATGATAGAATTATTGGAATCAAATGAAATCTTTATAATGTTCTCCAATCATTTGATTTTAATACTCAATATAAAAATCATACTTTACTTTAATTTAAATCACAGACTATAATTGTATGTGTGTGCTTTTATGTACTCTGCTGAAATGAGATGTTCCCAACAAGGTATTTAGATTATTCTTGGGTCAGGTATAATTTTGAAATTAGAACATTCGTGCTTAAGGTTACCTTAAAATTTTTACTTTTGATAATGTGATTTAAATTATGATTGCCTGCTAAAAAGGGGATCTAATTTTGGTTGAGTTTTGGTGCTTCATGACCTTCCTTTTTACTTGAGATTTTCCTTAGGGTCTTTAGTTATTCGAAAGTCAAAATAGCCACAGACCAAAAGCATGGTATCCTGTCTTTGCATGAAATAAATTCCCTTGCCATTTGTTTTCTTCATTCGTATTTCAGATCCTTATACTTTTTCAAGATGAGTATAAAGCATTGGCATTTTGATTTTTATGAAATTAAATAGTTGTGATTTTTTTCTCATAATCTTTGTTGATTTTACAAAATAAGTAAAACTTAAACAGTGAATTTTCAAATTATTTATCAATCATATTTTTTTTTTATTCTGCAATGAAACTTGAAAGTTACATTTGTTTTTTTTTTGATCAGATAATAGTGCTTTTATTTTTAGAAAAATAAAAATTCCTAACTTCTACTAATTCTGACTTTGGCAAGAATAGCAGTTAATGCAATTTTAAATTCACATTATTTGATGATTTTTTTATTTTTTATTTTCACTTATGGCATTATTATAATTTGTTGGTTAAACAGTAAATTGAGACAAAGATCTGATGAATATAGATGGAAAAAAATTGAAATCATAAATTTAGTTCTGGAAGTAAAACTGGGATTTTTTATTTTTTGACGCTATTGTAAGTTTTGCTAATGCCAAGTTGTAAACTTGTGCAGATTCCATGTGTGTTACATGGAATACGAATGTAACTCGATTTTCTTTTTTTTTTTTTTTTTTTTCCTACTTTTCATAAAGTAGATATTTTGAACACACTTTGGTCATCTGATACAATTAGTCTAGGCGAGCTAAAATTACCTTAATGTTAGGTCGTGTGGAAAATCGGGTTTGCTCTTTTTGTACCATTTTGAATTTCAACTGGTGCAAACGTATTTAAATTATCAGCACTGAACTTTATTTGCATACTTTTGTGTGAGGTAACCTAGATTTCTGCTTTGACTGCCATAAATTGTACTTTGTTGAGAAGGGGATGTTTTTTTTTCATAGTGGGGTGCAAGGGAACATAGTTTAGAGGCCCCTTCTCAATCTGACCATCATTGAAGCCCTTTTTGATATTTTCAATGTCTTCATTAATTTATAACATTGTGTGATTTGAACTCATGGATATATCAGGGATTAAAGTGAAATTCAAGGGGAAAGTTCTGTGGTATAATTTGAAATGGTGATCTATTGTTTTTTTTTCTTTTTCTTTTTAACCAATTCACCCCAAGCAAGGTGATAATGTCACTAAGATGAAAGGGGATACTGAAAGAGAAAGAAAAGACTTTAGAAGGAACCAGAAATTCAATTCTAAACAGGAAATATGGTGTAAAGGAGAGGAGTATTAACCAGATGATAGGCAAACATATCAACTCCTATTCTGGAAAAAAATATACAATAATTTAAAAATTTGAATGAGTGGTATGAAAAATACAATTATTATTTCATAGTAGTGTCTATTGGCACTGATGGCAATAAGTGGACTTGTTGTCTAACAAATTTGAGCCGAGAATCGGTCTATTGAAAAAAATATGAAAGTCAAAGATAGTTGTGATTTCATTAAATGATTTGAAAAATTTTCTGCAATGACAAATGAAGTGAAGGATTTTTTTCTAAGGAGAAACAAGTAAGAATGAAAATGTGAGTTATTAAATTGCTGGGAAAATTAATAAAAACATGTAATTTTGGAGATGAGATGAAAGAGATGAACAGAAAGAATTGCGCTGTATTCACAATGTTAACATTCAGAAGAAATTTAAATCTTATGAGATTTAACCTTTTGAGAATAAGATTGAGTTTATTGTTGAGAGTGCAGAGAAATCACTGAGCATGAAGCAGGATTTGTTGAATCAGCTGCCTTTAAATTGTACAGAGAAATCAACCAGAATATATACTTTTTTTTTTTTTAATATGGATCAAGAGATCGGTTTGTGAATGCTTGTATGACATTCAGCAGAATTGGAAAAGTTTGTTTCAGATGTAGGTCAATAATGAAGAGTGTTATGGTTGCCATAAGAGATCATAATGCAAGAATGTAAGATCAAGAGGATGATTAGAAGAAATTAATTATTTTTTAATCTATCCCAAGGAATGTGATAATGCCACTAAGACACAAGAGTCTACTTGGAGTGAAAGGGAATGAGAAGACTTTAGAAGGAACCATAAGCCCAATCCTAAACAAGAAACAAGGGATAAATCTGTAATTATTAAAAGACAAGTTATTTGATCTATATACATGTGAGATATCAAAGGTAGATTTGTTATATTGTTAAAATAAATATAAACAACAGATATGAAAATGTTGATTTTGGTTTGGTTTATTTTGTTTTACAGCATATCAGCTTCAATGGGTTATTTAACACTGACAAGATTTTTAGGAAAGGTTCATTTGAATAGAATATGTATTTTTTGTAAGTCAGTTTGTAGATCAGGTTTCATTGGTGTATTTTTATAAAGAGGGTTTTTTATTGAGTCAAATGTATTGCTGGTAATATTTTTTTTCAAAAATGTATTGCTGGTATTTTCACTATAAAAATCTAGTGTTTTGATCTCAGTTTGCAGGGTTAACTATTTGCCCAAAGCTGGGACCCTAACAGGTGCTACTACACTTTGTCAGGGTGGATCTGGGAACAAAAGCAATTAAGAGGTGGTTGCACACTCCTCAAAGCCTTCAATCTCCTGATCAGAGGCCTTGCTTTTTGGGGTAGTTTATCGTCAATTATCTTGCGAAGTAGAGTTCATTGAATTATATTTATTTGAAGTTGAACACATTGTGGTGAAAGAGTTGAGGGGATCAGCTTCACAGGGGTAGTTCTAAGATTCAGAGGATGAAAAAGGAAGGCTGCTGTTGGTGGTGGTGTCAAGTTGTTTGTAGAAATTGGATGAATGAGTTCAGTGTGGACATTCTCTGTTTGTTGAAAGTGGATAACATGGGGAAATGTAAGCTGGAGAGATTCGGTCACACTTTTGAGAAGTTTGGATATCATGGCAGACATTAAAAGATGTGTTGAATTATGAGGAAATGCTCAACTGAGACTGTATAACTACAATTCTATCTCTATTAAAATAGAGTAGAGATTTGATTACCTAGATGGGTGATCATTTGTGAATACGAGGTGCTGTAAGCTTGTATGTTTGGGTGGTGTAATGAATAATGGCTCGGAATTGGAAATATCATTGGGAAAGGTATGAATGCATCACTTCTCTCCCCCCCAGCTGTGGGTTAATTAGTAGGACTTGTATCAGCAAATAATCATTTTCTCCCCAAAATTCTTACAATTTTTAAAAAAAAAATTTTTCTGATTTTAAATAACCTACAAAAGGTTGATAAGTTGTAAAAAAAGAAATCAATCAATCAAACCAACTTGTGTTTATTTTGCTGATACTTGTTTCAAATAGATGGAGTGGTTGGAATAAAAGAAGTGGCATAACGCCCCACTTCCATTACAATTTTTTTTTTTTAATAATTTTAAGTAATGAAATGCTCATAATCTAAATTAAGGGCTGGGAGAAATTTTCTTGAATATTTAATAAAAGGGGTTGTTGGAATAAGGAAGTCCTAGGTGGATTATTGTCCCTGCTTATTTATTTGAAAATCAAAGGTATGAATAGGTTTAAAATTAATATTTTCTTTTCTTATCTTTCCTTTTCTAAAAAAAAAAGAAATGCTTTTGGTTGACAATTGTTTTTATATTATTAGTATTATTATAGATAATTCTGTGTGATTTTGCTGAAGGTCTATGTGAAACATAAGCCTAATATGAGGATGAGGTCAAGAAGGTAAGAATGCTGAAATCAATGCAGACAAAAGCCAGGATCAGAAAGTGCATCCATGTTTATTGATCAAGGAGACTCTTTCTTAGGATTGATTGATTGGAAGAGAGAAGCGTCGACAAGCAAGATACAAAGCAGACCAGTAAATAAATGGGAGCTTTTTTTGTATATAAAATGTAAAACTGAATAATAGGAAATAGCCATAATTTTTGAAGACTCAAGATTTCATATAGGATACCTTAAACACAAATGATTAGAATGAGCCATTAACAAATATCACCTGCTTCTCACCTACTATTGACATAATTTCTTAATCCTGTTACTGTTTCCAATATGTCATTGACAGTGTTTAATTGTATCATAAAGATATCTTAGTGATTAATTGCTATTATTATGATCCAATTTCTCTATTTTTGTTTTTTACAGTAATACAGACAAAAATGTGGTGGTGTGAGACACATTTGTGAGCAATTTTGTCTGTTCAAAATAATTTTAGGTTGAAAACTGCTAAATTTCATTCTTAATTGTTAAATTTCATTATTTTCTTTTTCCTTCTGCCACCAAAATATCCGATCTGAGGGTTATGTAACAGTTATTGGTGCAGAATATGGAATTGGCAAGCAGAGTACAAATTCAGTTCTAGTCTATTGCATTCTCTTTTGCACTAATGCCCTTGGGAAAGGGATCAATTCATCTCATCTCAGCTATGAGTTCAATGGAAGAGTTGACTGGGCTCTCTAGCCATGGGTGGCCACTAGTTTGTAAGCAAGAAAAAACTGTAGAGAAGTTAATGGGGAACCACTCCTCTACTTTTTCCAAGAATGCATGGTAATTCACAGATAAAGAAAAGGAAGCTGTAGAGAGTCATAATAGTCTAAACTCTGAAAGGATATGGCATTAAAAAAAAATGCTGTTTGATATTTTTTTTAAATTATTTTTTTCTTCAAAAAAGGATTACAGCTAAGTGGAGTAGTGATAATGCCATTTGGCAACAGCAAAGTTAAGAACCTTGGTTATATACACTGCTAGTGTTAAAATATAACTCATTTCAATTTCTTCACCTCTCTCAGACTAATGTCAGTATTTTTGTGTCATTGTATAAATAATAAAATGAATATATCTTTGAATATTTTCATAAATCCTACCAAAGATTATTTAAACTTAGTTTAAGAAGAAACAAGACATCATTTAGTTTTATCATGTTTTATGCATTTAAATGTTTATTCCTGATGCAAAGTACTGTTTAAAACATAAATATTACAAAATACCTCTTCTGCTTGCTGTTCTTTTTAATTCTTGCATTTTTCTATGTTCTGATAAAGTTTTTAATAGCTAACTACTGTTACAGTATAAGCTCTTGAAAATTTACTTTTATTATTATTTGAATGGCATACATTTCAGTCCTAATAGATATGCTGGTGGTAAGATAATGACAAAAATATTGTTTGCGTTGAGTGTTGGTATTATGCACACTTGTTGATTGATAATTATAAATTATTCAATTACAGTTTTTCACTGAAGGGTTACAAACAATAATTATTACTATCAAAGATAGATCCAGTAACAGAAAAGTAGATCTTGCCTACAATTATTTTTTTTTTTAAACCATCCTCTGTGCCTAATAAGGAAAATTATAAAAATATTTTTTCAACTTAGTTTATAAAGAATTAATTATAAAGATAATAATTCCCTTTTGTGGTCTCTGCTCAGTGTTAAGTCCTTTCATATTTATAGTTATTTGCAAATGCTAATTCTCTCTAAAGGTATAATAACAATAATAACAATGCAATTGGTATGTCACTATGGCTGATAATGAGTACAGAAAAATTCAGGCTTATTTTTGTTTTATTTTAAGAAAAGGTAGGTAACTTTGGAATTAGCAGTTAATAAACTTGGAGTTGTCTTCCTTGGATAGTGCTATTACTTTATACTTAAAAATTACTTGGATACTGATTATATTTGAATATTTTTTTTATTTTTAAAGTCCACATAATAGTATTTATTTTTTTTGTTGCTACTATCAATCCAAATGAATGAAATCTCAGTTGAAATGAAACTTTTGCTTGAGCAGAAGAGAGAAATGTATAAGTTAGTTAGCAGTGGGAAATTAATAGAAATAGAAAGTTTTTTCCTTAAAATTACGTCTTATTGTAATTTTTATAGTTCTAATTTCTGAAAGCAATAAAATACTTTCATGTTTGTTTGTATATAAGTACAGGATGTCTCAAAAAAATTGACATCATTTTAAAAGCAATTATCTTGAAAACTACTAAGTTTAGCTCAATGAAATTGAACAGTTTAAGTGTTGAACATTATAAGTTTATTATGGGACCAATTTGTGCATTGCCTGTGACACGGCACATGTCAAATTGGTAGTTAAGCTCTTGCCAAACACACTGTAGCATGTCTCCGGTAACATTATCCTGTGGAGAAGTGATTCTCTGCTTGAGTTCATCAATTCTAGCAGGAAGACGGACATAGACTAGTTACTTCACATATCCTTATAAAAAGAAATCACACGGGAACATGTCTGGTGACTGCTGTGGTTATTTCATCTGAAAACTGTCTTCATCTCCACCATGCTCGTTCTATCTCTCTGGCAGATATTCATTGAGATACCAAAAATAAAACATTAAATATAAAATCTTGATCTGGTTCTATACATTCTGTGAAAATTTAAGGTTATTTGAACAAGAATTGCCAAAATTATTGGCTTGAGAAATGGTGTCAAATTTTTTGGGACACCATGTACATTGATTTAATTGCATTCATTTCTGTTTATACTTATGACTGAATATATAAATGATGCCATATATCTTACCACTTGTTGAAACACCAGTTCTTGTATGATCACCAAAGTTTGGATGTGTGGGTGCTGTGATGGGCAATCGATTGAATTGGGAATTGGAGAGCCAAATTCCATTTTCAGTTAGATTTGTTATATTCACTTATGCACAAATACTCTTGGGAAAGAGATGAATCCATTGCTTCTCCCTCTAGCTATGGGTGAATTAGTAGAACTGGTATTAGTTAAAATCATCATTATCTCCAAAAAGTTTTTTCAATCTAAAAATATTTCTGGCTTTAAATAACCTGCAAAAGGTTTATATGCCATAAAAACAAAAAAAAAAAACATGTGGGCAAATTTTATTTTTGTCTGCTTTAGTATTTAACTATATATATATATATATATATATATATAATGTTTGCGCAGTACTTATTTGAAAGCACTCAATATCAGTGATAGAGCTAACATACTTAGTTGTATTGAAGTGAGTTTGTGACTCTGGGTTTATATATATATATATATATATATATAAAATAATTTTTTATTTTTTTTTTTTTTTTTTTTTTCCAGCCTCTCTTCAAGATGACATCGCAGCAACAAAACATTCATAGCATTAATCATAGCCAATATGTTGGCTTACAAGAAACATACAAGAAAAGATATGTAAGTATTATCAACTGTAAATAATTTGAATTTGTCATGTAGTCTCTTCTTTATTTTTGCCAATTGCAATAATTTTCTTTTGCTGTTAAATTACTTCTATTTAAATCTCAGTAAAACTTAAAGTGGACCCACAGATTTGAATGATGATACATTTGTTTTCAATGCATAATGCTCAAAGAAACTGTTTGATTACATTACCATGAGAAAATTGAAAAAAATTAATGGCCAATTTAAATTTCAAGTTTTAAAACATCTACAAATTGAATATATCTTGACTATATTCAAATTGGGATTTCATGTCTTGTCTGGTAGTGTTCATGTGTATAATTTTTGTGTGTTTGTGTATCCTAATTTTAATTGGTCTGTGCAGGATACACAAGAATTATACACATGAATGCTACTAGACAAGACTAATCTTTAAATAAAAGTGAAACGTGTTAAATTTATAAATGTTCTCCTATTTGTTCATTGTCCTGTCATGAATACAATTGATATTATTTGTAATGTGCATCATTTTGCATATTTGTCTGGGTACAATGAAGTTTCTGTGATATTTAATTACATTTTATTCAACTCCTGACTTTGTCAGTCACGTGTTTGGGTATAGACCCAGACTCCTTATCTGAAATGTGGACCTTACATTTTCATCTGCCATATCTGAAAGACACTCTGTAGGTAGGTGTTTATATATTTATCATTGTCATGTAACTCATTCCCACACTTGCAACCCAGGTGTACTTGAATTTGCACATGGCATCTGGGAAGACACCACAGGTTAACCCTGCACCTGGTTTCTTTAATGATCTGGTGTGACATTTAGTGAAAAGTCTATTTTGGAATAATCTGGAATGAGATTCATGCTATTTAGGTATTTGTATGAAATATGAAAAATTATCACTTTTTATTATTTGGGGTGGGGGAATTATAGAAACTAGTTGAAGTCCCTGTTTACACAGAATAAGAGATAAAGATTTAGATCAGAACTGATTATAAGGACACTAAAATGATTCTTTACTCTTGAGAAGCAATCCAACATAATTTTTTCTATCAAGGTGAAACAAATGTATAACTAAAATGTTTTTTTACAATCTTTGTTAATGAAAATTTTATTATTTGTCAAGGGTCATTTTTATTTATCTTAGTAGCTTAAATGAAAAAAAACCAAGATTCCATTTGTTTTTGGTAAGTCTCTGTATAGACATGAACAATAAAAGGGAAATTATAGTCTTACATCAAATGGTAACAAAGAGTAATTGTTACTATGAAAGATAAATCCAATAACAGAAAAGTAGGCAATAACTTTACCCATTTAATATTTAGTTAAAATGTTTCTCTGGGTCCAGTAAAAGTGTATACTAAATTTGAGATTTCAAATATGAAAGTGTTTGATCACGTATAGAAACCTAATCTTTTCTCACGTTCATAATTTGCAAGTTAAAATTTGGAATTTATTCTATATGATATTGTTTCTTGTGAAAGTTGAAATAGAAAGATTGGCTATAGCGATATTAATCTGTTCAACAGAATGCTTTGGGATTTGTGACAAGTTATAACAAAGAAGACATCTCAATTGTGACTGTCAATGGTGAGTCCACTTCTGTCTGGGGCATCAGTCCACCCAGCCAGAAAAAATTATTATCTGAATTAATGGAAAGCAACTCTTTCAACATGGAATTACACATCTCATTTACAAGGTAAATTTTTAATGTTATTTTTCTTTTTTGTCACTACTTTTATATTTGCTGTCAAATACAGGGTATAATGGATAAATTGTTGTTTAAAGTACATGAAAATGAAAATAACATTGACATCTCATTTTAACAGATATATTTACCAAAATTACACAAAAATATCTTGAAATACTAAAGAATAAATTTATTCAGTAAAATCGGCATTGCCTTCATCCACAGCCTCTAGATGACTTTGGAATCTGCAATTTTTCTGGATGGTCTCCTTGTTTTTGGTAAATGCTACCATAATCCTTGCTTTTAGTTCATCTTTGGTGTTACAAGGAGTTTTGTTGGTCTCTCGCTCAACTGTGCCCGACACATAATAATCAAGGAGCTTGAAGTCTGAGGAGTTAGGTGGGTCATATGTAAAGGGGTGATGTGGTTGCAGAAATTTTCTGACAGCCATGACTGGGTTCTCCTGCTTGTGTGGCATAGTGCAGAGTCCAGTTGCTAGACATAGGGTTTACCAGCAGCCACCCTCTTGACTCAAGGCACTTAATGTAGGCCTTCATGTAGGCCTTCATGTTGAGTCTGAAGCCCTGTGGGGGAAAATGAATGGAGGCATAATATTGTCATAACTAATGATTACTCCAAGCACCTTTGTAATCACAATTAGACTCGTTTAACTCTTTCCAAATTCTCTTAACTGTTGTGAATGCCAAGCAGTACTGCATGCCATTTCCAAATTTTTGGTGGAGTGAATTGTGTCACAGTGCTTTTTTTCCCTTTGACAGATGGTATCCAATTGACCCTACTATACTGTTCAATCGACAAAATAAAAAACATGCATGTGTGAAATCAAAAATTTAAAATGGCGACAATTTACCCATCGCACTCTGTATACTCTTATCGTAATTTGGTGTTTGTTGCTATTTTTTTTCTGTTTCAATTCTTTTCTAGTTCACTTCTTTATTTTGATTGTTTTTTAGTTTGACTTTTTTTATTTTTATTTTTTGTTTCTTTCATTTTGTTTCTGTTTTTTTTGTTTTTATTTTTTATAAATCTTTATTTCTCCTTACAATTTTTTATTCTTTCCTCCTTTAAATTATTGGAAATTATTTCTCTAATCCACAATTTTGCCAGGGGTTACAAAAATATTGAATTTTATGTATATTATATATTTTTCTTTTTTTTTTTTTAAATAACCATGATAAATATCTAAATTTCTCAATACTTTATATACATTATTTTTAAATTGTATGTATTTTTTCTTTTTACTCAAAAGAAAATGTCTGTTTAGAAATAATTCTGTATAACATTCTAGATACTGGTACATAGAAAACTAAGTTTTTTTTCTATTCACAGTCTTGTTCTCTGATATTTTGTTTCCATAGCTTTTAATCTTTCAAACTTGTTCCCAGGTCATTATATTCACTTATGCACAAATACCCTTGAGAAAGGTATGAATCCATTTCTTCCTCCTCCAGCTATGGGTTGAATTGCAGGACAGACTGGGTTCTTTAGCCTTGGTTGGTTACCAGTCTACTGCAGAAAGAAATGGCTACCTACTGCGGGAAAAATCTTCTGCTTTTTCGGTCATCTATCAAAAGATGCATGATCGCCCAAGCCTGTATCACATATGACACTTGACTGACTGACTTGTTTCTCTCAGATTTGTTAGAGAACTCACTATATTTTCTCTTTTCTGCTATGCTCCTGTCTTCTGACGTGCTGTATTAGTAACTTATTAAATATCTCTCTACTCAGTTGGTTCATTAGAAAGAATAGATCTCCCTATCTGAATGTTTTCAAAAAGTAACTGCTACAATAGTTCTGACAAAACATATCTTTATTGGTGCAGTTCTAAGTATGTGGTTGGAATGAAAATTCTCATGCTTTTGATATAAATTTAATTTAATACAAACTGAGAACTTTTCCTTCCAACCAGATAAAATCATTCAATAAAACATTTTATTCTATCTCTATTTATAAATAAAAAAACAAACAAATAAAACAGCCTTTTTTCCTATATCTTTATTCACATTCTCTCTTTTAAAGGTTAGCCTACTTAAGTATTTAATAATTTTGACAAATTGACTCTGGGCAGTATGTCATCTCACTGACTTTAGACTGTTTTCACATTTTCCTTAGTTTATCATTCAACTTTATTGATCAATTAATTTTCATATTGAGAAACAAATTTAATTATGTCCTTTAGACCCTATATAATAATCATGGAATTAAATCAATATCATGAGAAAGTTTCAAGCACTTGAGATTTTACTATCCAAATTCAACTTATTTTGTTTAAATTATGCTGAAATTTTTTCTCCTATTCTTTTTTTTTCCTGTTTTTTCTCCTTTTTTTTCCTGTTTTTCTCCTTTTTTTCCTGTTTCCCTTTTTTTTTTTTTTTTTTTTTCCCCTGTTTTTTCTCTTTTTTTTTTTTTTTTTTTTGTTTCTTTCTCTTTTTTTTTTCCCTGTTTCTTTCTCTTTTTTTTTTCCTGTTTCTTTTTCCTTTTCTTTTTTTTCCGGTTTCTTTCTCTTTTTTTCCCCTGTTTGTTTCTCCTTTTTCTTTCCTGTTTGTTTCTCCTTTTTCTTTCCTGTTTTTTTCTCCTTTTTCTTTCCTGTTTTTTTCCTTTCCTTTTTTTCTTTCTGTTTTTTCCTTTTTTTTTTTCTCCTTTTTTCTTTCCTTTTTTTTTTCTCCTTTTTCCTGTTTTTTTCCTGTTTCCTGTTTTTTCCTTTTTCTTTCCTGTTTTTTCTCCTTTTTCTTTCCTGTTTTTTTTCCTGTTTTTTTCTCCTTTTTCTTTTGTTTTTTTTTCTCCTTTTTCTTTCCTGTTTTTTTTTTTTCCTTTTTTTCCTGTTTTTTTCTCCTTTTTCTTTCCTGTTTTTTTTTTCTTTTTTCTTTCCTGTTTTTTTTTTTTCTTCCTGTTTTTTTCTTTTCTTTCCTGTTTTTTTTCTCCTTTTTTTTCCTGTTTTTTTTTTTTTTTTCTGTTTTTTTTTCTTTTTTTTTTTTCTTTCCTGTTTTTTTTTCCTTTTTTTTTTCCTGTTTTTCTTTCCTGTTTTTTTCTCCTTTTTTCTTTCCTTTTTTTTTTCTCCTTTTTCTTTCCTGTTTTTTTTTTTCCTTTTTTCTGTTTCCTGTTTTTTCTCCTTTTTCTTTCCTGTTTTTTTTTCTCCTTTTCTTTCCTGTTTTTTTTCTCCTTTTTTTCCTGTTTTTTTTCCTTTTTTCTTTCCTGTTTTTTTTTTTTTTTTCCTGTTTTTTTCTCCTTTTTCTTTCCTGTTTTTTTTTTCCTTTTTCCTTTTTTTTTTTTTTTCTTTCCTGTTTTTTTTTCTTTTTCTTTCCTGTTTTTTTTTTCTCCTTTTTTTTCCTGTTTTTTTTTCCTTTTTTTTCCTGTTTTTTTTTTCCTTCCTTTTTTCCTGTTTTTTTTTTCCTGTTTTTTTTCTCTTTTTTCTTTCCTGTTTTTTTTTTTTTTCTTTCCTGTTTTTTTCTTTTTCTTTCCTGTTTTTTTTTCTTTTTTTTCCTGTTTTTTCCTTTTTTTTTTTTTCCTGTTTTTTTCTTTTTTCTTTCCTGTTTTTTTTCTCCTTTTCTTTCCTGTTTTTTTTTTTCTTTCCTGTTTTTTTTTTTTCTTTCCTTTTTTTTCTCCTCCTGTTTTTTTTTCCTTTCCTGTTTTTTTCTCCTTTTTCTTTCCTGTTTTTTTTCTCCTTTTTCTTTCCTTTTTTCTTTTTTCCTGTTTTTTTTTCTCCTTTTCTTTCCTGTTTTTTTCTCCTTTTTCTTTTTTTTTCTTTCCTGTTTTTTTTTTCTTTCCTGTTTTTTTTTTCCTTTTTTTCTTTCCTGTTTTTTCTCCTTTTCTTTCCTGTTTTTTTCTCCTTTTTTCTTTCCCTGTTTTTTTTTTTTCTTTCCTGTTTTTTCTCCTTTTTTCTTTCCTGTTTTTTTTCTCCTTTTCTTTTTTTTTTCCTTTTTTTTTTCCTGTTTTTTTTTCCTTTTTTCTTTCCTGTTTTTTTTTTTTTCCTTTTTTTTTTCCTTTCCTGTTTTTTTTTCCTTTTCTTTCCTGTTTTTTTTCTCCTTTTTCTTTCCTGTTTTTTTTCTCCTTTTTCTTTCCTGTTTTTTTTCTCCTTTTTCTTTCCTGTTTTTTTTCTCCTTTTTCTTTCCTGTTTTTTTTCTCCTTTTTCTTTCCTGTTTTTTTTCTCCTTTTTCTTTCCTGTTTTTTTTCTCCTTTTTCTTTCCTGTTTTTTTTCTCCTTTTTCTTTCCTGTTTTTTTTCTCCTTTTTCTTCTTTTTTCAAAGCAGTTCAAATGCCAGTGAACTTGATGTTACCTCTTTATCTTTTACAGAAACAAATCCTCTTCGCAGTCATCAGAGATTGTCAGTAATCAATTCCATACAGTATTGAACAATGCAACTACCAAACACTTAGCAGCTCTTATAAGTGGCAACACGACGGAGAGTGTGTAAGTATAAAGTCTGATATCATGGATCTTTGTGCAACTGGCAAGGAGTTAGAAAAATATGATTTGGATAATGTCTTGAATCGTTTCTTTTCATACAAAGAAAAACAGTTTGGATTGTAGTCACACTTCACATAAAAATATTGTAAAAGTTCATTATAAGATTTCATAAATTCTAAAACCTTTGTTTCATGTTGCAGGGAAAAGCTTTTTGTTTAAAATTCTTGATAATGATATAGGTTTATTTTATTAGGAATGACTTACTTTTTTATTGCTTCTAAATAAATCTTTTTGCAATATGTATCAATATATAGTGAAAAGCTAATTTAAATACATTTTTCATGTAATTTTGTTTTTTTATGGTTATTTTGGAAGCACAGGTATGATAGTGGGTTAAATGACCAAGGTAAAGAAATTAAGATTTAAAAAAAAAAATATTTCTGTTCTTGAGAGAAAAGATAAATTAAAACTTGCAAGTTTTTTTTTTTTTTTGTGTGTGTGTGGTGAATATACTGGTTTGCCTGCCCTATATTTACAATATGTGGAGAATGGTTAGCAATCCTGGAGGAGGAAATTGATCCTATAGAATGGTGAAAGAACTCTTCTATGAGTCATCAGCCAGCTAACTAGTGACAGTGCTGCAATAGATTCACTGTGGAGATGGCAATGGGAAATCTCTATCATTCTTAAGTACATTTAAATTATATATATATATATATACTCTAAGTTCAGTTCCAAAAGTTATTTAGAGGTAATCATGTCTGGAGAGTTCTACTGAGAGATGGAAATTGTTGTGAGTTTAAGCAGCTGTTGGCTAAATCTATGCATAGAACTGAACTGACAGTATGTCGAGGGCAGTGATGACAACCCTGATATCCTAGTCCCAAAATTCTCAAATTATGCTGACTTCCTCATACTTAAGAAATGAAAGCAGTAGTAAAATCTGACTGAACTCATCGCACACAGCAGTGAATCAGATAGATATGCCAACAAAAATCTGTAACTGGCTAATAACATTGACCCAGTCACTGATTATCACCCTTCCCCATGAAAGTCAAACTACCACAGTGTCAAGCTCACAGGACTATCAGTTTGATTAGTCACAAGTAAAAAGGTGTTGAAAATAATTCTAAATAGACTGATGCCCCAAGTAGGAGAAATAATTGCTGAAGAACGAGCTGGGGCTGGGCATGAAATAAGCACCACAGAGCAGATGTTCACTCTCAGTTCCATGTAAAAAATACGCATAACACTACATCTAAACAACTCTACCACATCTTTATACACTTCCCAAAAACCTTTGATAGTGTGTGGCATGGGGCATTGCTGGCAAAATTGAATAAATATAAAATGGGTAAAATGTTGTTCTGTTCAACAATTGTATGATAAGGCAAGCAGTGAAGCACTGTTCCAGCACTCATTAGGAAAGCACCTACACACATTATTTTGTGTACACCAGAGATGTCGCCTGTCTCTTGCACGCTTAACATTTTCCTTGAACATATCATGTGTGATGTCCGTATGGAATACCAGGACACAACATTGGAGTCCCAACAACACAAAAATTTGCTTTACAGACAACATAAATGGTGTATCTGACAAAGAACATGTCAGTCTGTTGAAGAAACTGAATGAAATGAAGAACAGTTATGACATTGGAGATTAATGCTGAGAGAGAGAGGAAAAAAAAAATCAATCATGATGAACAGTGAGAAAGGGTTTTCAAGCCAGGTAAAATTTACTGGTCAAGAATTGAAAGTAGTATCTTGGCTTATTTATCAGCAAAGAGGGCCCCAGAAGGGCAATAATTTCAAGAGCAGCACAAGCAGCTGACAGCTGTTGTAAAACAATTTGGAAAGACAAGAACATTTGTATGAAATCAAGGATTAGACTGTGTGCATTGGCCATCTCAATCTTTCTGTACACCTGTGAATCTTGGATATTAACAGAAGGATCTAAACTTTAGAAATGGAATACTATGGAACCATTCTAGACATCCTATGTAGATTGCATCACAAATGATACAAAACATAATGCTTTGTTGGAAGATAAAGTTGAAATGATATTAACATAACCAATAATATTTCCACTGCCAGCCTACAAGGTACCACCTCAGGCAAAAGAAGAGGCAGACACAGGAAAAGATTGGCTTACAATATTGAGTAGACGATCATTTACAGAAACTCGGACATTAGCACACAACTAAGATATGGAGAAAGTTGGTCAGGTACACAGCCGTGCAGTGATGCTATGACAATACCTGGTCATTGGATTAGTGATGAGGACTACATAGAGAAAATGAATATTAATGAACCTCATCAACTTGTAATCAGGTATTTTTCTGTTGTTGATGGCTGTCATCATTTGTTGAATTATGGTTTGATATTTATTATATGTCCTCATCTTTATTGCCATATTCATGACACTTCACCTGTTGTACACTTTGACCTTTTTCAGGTGATATAAGTTGGAATTTTGAACTGAACCTTTTTAGTCCTTGTGGATAAAAGTGTTGGTTGAGTAATCCCAAAAATTGACTTTACCCAAAGAGTCATTGTGTGTTCAAGTTTTTGTTCTCTCTGCCAGGTGGCCACAGCAGAGGTGAACAAATACTTGGAGAGTTGAGTTACTAAAGGGAATTAACTGATATTGAGATATCCAAAATAAAGGTATGGCATGTGAAATTAGAATAATCAACCCTTATGGAATAAATAAAGGGTTCAGTTTGAAATTCCAATGTATATCACCTAAAGATGGTCAGAGCATGCAACAGCCAAAATGTTGTGAATATGGCAATAAAGATGAGGACAACAGTCTGAATGATGTAAATAGTTACAATACCTCATCTTAGAAATATAGACAGAGGTTCCATATTTACCTTAGCTTTTTGGAATTTTGTCTCACTTTCCATTCACTTCTTTTCACTGTGAATCTAAAATGATGCTGCAATGTTTGAGGGTTTGTGTTTTGTGGAGGGTTGATTAAGGATATCGAAGGAAAGAAGCAACTAATCAATGAGCAGTTCTTTAAATTGTATTTTTTTTTTATTTTCTCAAAGAAAAAAAATTGAATGACCCTGTCTGATAGGATTGGTCTTGCCAATAAACCAGTAATCAAGCTTTCAATAAGACCAATGCATATCATTCTTTCTGTTTTGTCTCTCTCTCTCTCATACTGTGGCATAATTTACAAGTTGAACTATTCCAGTTCAATGTGAATAGAGTTTACTCACATGATGTAATTTGATTTATTGATTATTTGAAACTGGAACCAAGAATGGATCTTGGGTATTCATACCCATCAGTCCTCTGTTTTGCCACTAAGTTACATCTTTGTTTTGAATTTTTACATGTGATTTTTAAACTTTTCTTTTTTTTCTTAAATAAAATTCTGAAGCTTTTGTGCCATATTGTGAAAAGGCTTTTTTACTGATCATTTTTAACATTTTTAGCATTTTTTTTAATGTTCATTTTGAACCATTTGATATTCAGTATTGTAAGCATTTTTACTCTGCATTTTATTAGTGAATTAGACTCTTTTAATTTGTCAGTGAGTTTTCATTAATATTGCTTTCTTTTTTCTAAATAAAGTTCAAGCCCATTTGACAGTGTGTTGAACTAAGTAACCTTATGTTGATGCTGGAGGATATTCATGATGTAATTCATTATTTGTCTCTGTAGTTAATATATACATAAGTTTAGATACAGTAACATGATGGGATGGGACAGATATTTGTTTGAATGCTCTCTTTATAATTAATCAGAAATTATGAAAAATTTGGAAGTAATATTTGATTTTCGTGCTACAAGATGAAAGTGGCATTTTGTTTTTTTTATTAGTGTGTAGTACTTGAAAACTACTGCATATGGTATTTTGCATAAAGATAGAAATATTTGAGTATTTTGCTGTTTGAAATCATGCACGATTTAAAAGAAAATTAAAAATTGCTGCTGTTACAGAGTTTATAGGCTAGACAAAAATTCTGAACTCTGACAGTGATAGATTAACTTTTAAGTTTTCATATAAAACTGAAAATCATTCAAAAACAGCACATTTATGACAGTAGAGAAGTCAAGAACTCTGATGTTTTGCTCTCCCAAATGCCTTTGTATGCTGTGGCTTCAGTATAGAGACAAGCCACGAAATGATAGGTAATTGTTCAATCTGTTGACAGCCATTCTATTTTCCTTACACTTCCTTCATAAATGATGCCTATTATTATATCTCCTTTCACCCCTGTAAGAAAAGGAGTAAAACAAAAACAAAAAAAAAAAACTGAAGAAAATTTGTCTGTCATTGATTTAGTCTGGGATACTGTTTTGGGGTCCCTACTGAAAAATAGCTGATAGACCATTAGAATCCTGAAATGACACTCCCACATTGTAAGACTACATTTTTCCTCTTGATAATTGTATGCAACAGTACGGGGACTTTTAGGCTATACTACAGGGCGCCCAGTAAAAAAGCGGTAAATTCAGAAAGAAATTTATATAGCTGTCATGATACATGCACAAACTGAACAATTATCATAGATGTTTTGAAATGTTTGCCTGAATGTTCAAGATAAAGTTCTAAGTGTGGTAAGTAGCTTTGCAGATAGTGTCAAGAGGAATTTCATTCCAAGCTTCAGTTAAGTTCCACTTCAATGAATCAATATCGACAATGTCACAACAATGGTTTTACAAGTGAGTTAGGACTATAGCCTACATACAGTAATCCATAACATTCAGATCTGGGCTTTTAGAGGGCCACTGAGATGGACCAATTAAAGCTGGTGTATTTTCTCGAAGAATAAATTTGTCACTTTTTTTACTGGCACCCTGTATAAAGTTTCTTTTGAATTTTATAATAATTACAATCTGTGATAGCAAAACTATCCAGTAAAAGATAATTAATATTTTAATGAGGACTTTTATGTCATGGGATAAAATTATGTAATTTCTATCTACAGAACTGAAGAAGTTAATTCTTATTTCCTTGTAGTTTCAGCCATTTTTTATTTCCATATCCTTAAGGAATGGAGTTGTTAAATTAATGCCTATCCTATCTGAAATGCTGGAGAGTGAATAATGTATATAAAATAAAAAGATCCTTGATTTAATAGTCCAAGCAAACATGGCCTTTAAAATCTGTTGGAATGTTTTCTCATTTTATTCAAAGTTTGACTAGCCTATGGGAACATTTTATCTTTGTTACTTACAAAAAATAACTTCAAGCTAGTTAAACATTTCAATATTTTTATTAACATTATAACTATTTCTAACAATCTTTCTAGACAAAATAAATTTAATATGTATAAAGTGATGTAGTTTTATGATAATGAAATATATATTTCAGGTATCAGTTAAAAACATACATTACAAAAAGTTATTCTAAAAAGTTTACATCTGTATAGTAATATTAATATTTAATATGAGAATCCCATTGTTACTTTGTAGGATTTTCATAGTAAGAAAATTGTGCAAAATTATAAGATATTAAATATGAGAAGTCACTTTTGGTTTGTTTTGAGAGGAAAGATATTTTTTTTTTTTTTTTTTTTTTGGGTTAATCCTTTTAAAAATACTTATTTATTCTAATATATCTTTTATTTTTATTTTTTCCTTCATTACTATCAGCATCACATTCAATATCATTTTGATATGTTATTTTTTGGGGGCTGTGGTGGGGAAAATTATATTTTCCAAAATGTTCAGTTTGGAGGAAACCATGCTCATTCTGATGTAATGAGAAAAGAAAATCAATACACACACACATATATATATATATATAAATATATATATATATATGTATTCAATTTAAAATTAAAACTATTCATGGCAGAAGAATTGCAGTGAAATTTTGTCCTCCATTTTTCTTTTGATGATAAAGACAGAGACATGCAAAAGAAATGCCTGGTTATAGAAATATAGAATCAATATCCTGCCTCCTTTTCCTATAGGCACTGTTGTAGTGGTTAAGGGAAACCACAATACAAGATAAAATGCTGTAACTGCCATAGGCACTGTTATTCTAAGATAGATTTCTCATTGATCTTGGCTGGGGTTTTCTATTCGACCTTTGCTTTATTTAGATAATTGTTTGGGAGCTGATGATTTTCCACTCTGGATTGTTGATAATTCATTCATTGGATTTGTTTTAATAAAATGATTATTGGAAGCAGGGGAAAATAATAGAATTAATCTGTTAAAAATTAATAGAATTAATCTCTGTTAAATAAGAAAGTCATTTTAATTCGGGGTTTTTCTTATCAGTTTTTTCTTGTAACTTTAAAATTTTTTTTTTTTTTTTTTTTTTTTTTTTTTTAATTCCTCAAATTGTTCTTATCCAAAATAAAATCTTTTTTGTTCTTCCTAAATGGAGAATATTTTTTCTATCATTAAAAATTGTTTGGAATGTTTGATCAAAATTGCTAAAATTTCTGTATTAGAATAAAATGCAAAAAAAGTAATAATTTTAATTGAAGAATATTCATTTAGAGAATGAAATAAAATATTTGTAAACATTAAACTTATTTTAAAGTCATCAACATATTTTTTCAAAATGTTAAACATTTTACAAATTCCTAAATCATAAAATTGTTTGTATTATGTTATTTTAAAAATATTATGGATTTTTTTTTTTTTTTTTTATTTCTGAGCTTTTGAAGTATTTTTATTTGGGAAAGTCTAAATTTAAGAAACTTTGATATTTAGAAAATTGTTTAAAAAGATTTTAGGTATTAACTGGGACTTAAGTTATGATATAATTTGTAACTTTTGCATATTTACATTACTCCAGTCTCAAAATCTTCCCTCTAATCAAATGTCTTAAAAGATGCCATTTTTTAAATATGCAAACCTGAAAAATATAAAATTTAATTTTAATTTCTTAGTAATGACTTGTGAAACCCAGAATTTTAAATTTTGATCCTCAGTGATTTGTTTTCCTGAAAGGATCATAAAATTTTATTGGCAGAATATTGGAGTAATGAAGAAGTTTTAAGGAAAATGGGAAAGAAAATGATACTTTTGTTTAGAATTCAAAAGACAGTTGAAATATCTGTGACTTCTAATGAGGAAAGAGGGCTTTGAGAATTTAATTCTCACAGGATGAAAAAAAAATGGCAATTTTGCTTAGGATCAAAAAGAGTCAGTTGAAATATGTGACATATAATGAAAAAAGAGGGCTTGAAGAATTTGGCACTCACAGGGTTATTGGAGGGAAAAAGGACAGAATAAGTGAGTAACCTACTTAATAAACTCATGTTGACAGCACAAGGTGTAAGAGTAAGAGGAGAAACATTGAGCTGCAAAGGATAGGAAGTTTTGGAGAGCCATGGTCGGCCACGTCCTGAATGGACATGGCACATAAATGAAAGTCAAGATCAATGTAGCATTTGAGCTTCAGTCCAGAGAAATGCATGACTATTATTTGCTATTTACATAACATTTTTTGCTCTATGAAATTAAAAAAAAAAAATAATTTTTATTAAACAGAAAATGATTGCTCATGATAAAGGACAACTTTTAAGTGCAGTCTAAAGTCATTAATAGTTTTCAAGTTAAAGGTGATCCTGTCTAAAACCTGAACCGAGAGAAGGTGTTATGTGTTTAACATTTCAGCTGGATTGTTTGAAATTTCACTACATATGAATGTTATAGAAATATTTATAATTACATGCTGTCATTTATAGAATAGACATTAGAACAAGTTAGTATCTATATTTATTGGCTTATAAGACACTGAAATTAAAAAAAAAAAAAAAATCCTGCAAATATTACACAGTTTGCATCATCTTATATACTAGTATTGTGACTAAAGGGCTGAAACTCAAAATGGCTAGATATGGGGCTTCTATAAGTAAACCATGTGGCAACAAAAAAGTTACTTATGGAAAAATGGAACCTCAGGTGGAGTTATTGGATATAATTATTTGTAATTACCGTATTTGAGGGCATATAAGGCACACTTTTTTTTTACTAAAAATATCTTTTAAAATCCCCGTGTCTTATATGCCATATGTAGGTTTAAAATTTGTGATAATTGCGCTGAAATTAACTACCTGGCAATTCCTATTAGCTTAAAAGTAACTTTCATATACCTGTAGTCATTATTTAAAAGGCTATTATGCAGATTAAGTGTTATCATTGCTGATATTCATCATATAATTTCATCATGTTTAATATTAGTATATTAACATTTAATGTTAACACTAAAATTATATGCAATAAATTCAAATTATATATTTGTAAAATATATTTATTTCATTAATATTTTTCTTGCAATACTGGTTGCATTGGTATAAATACAGTCAGAATTTTTATATCTTAATTATTCCACTAAGATGCTTACAAGATGCAGGTTGTACAGATTATATAAAGGATATAAGAAAGATTTTATAGGCTTGTTCTTTTTTTCCTGTTATTTTTTGTTTAATTGTAATCATGGCTTGTTTAACCAAAATAATACCTCATAAATATAGCCTAGGCTGTACCATTTACTAATAATTTTACTAAATGTTTCAATGAAATATTTATCTTACAGATGTTTCATTTGACTGAACAATTGTAACTAAATAATTGTGAAAAAATCATTAATATTTTTTTGTCTTTTAGGAATATAACCAATCTATTTTATCCATTTCTGAAGTTACAGAATAATGGTCAGGTTACAACTATACCATTTTTACTTGGTGAGTTTTTTCTTTTGTTTATATTCTTCAATATGAATATATCTATGAAATGTTATTGTTTTATATAGAATTGTCTGTGTTCATTTGATTTTTATTTTTCATTTTTTTGTATTTCTGCTCTTTTCTTTTTTCTTGTTGGTGACTTTTTGTGCTAAAATTTAATCTTACAGTTTCTTGGGCAATTTGAATGCCCCCTCCATTGTTTTTCATCTCTGGGAGTAATGCCTCCCTCTGTTCTCGCCTTTCTCTTGGTGTAGTGGCGATGCCTCCCTCTGTTCTCACCTTTCTCTTGGTGTAGTGGCGATGCCTCCCTCTGTCCTCGCCTTTCTCTTGGTGTAGTGGCGATGCCTCCCTCTGTCCTCGCCTTTCTCTTGGTGTAGTGGCGATGCCTCCCTCTGTTCTCGCCTTTCTCTTGGTGTAGTGGCGATGTCTCCACACTCTGTTCTGCACCTCTTGGGGCAGTGGATATTTCCTTGCTGTTCCCACTCACCTTTTGGGTGTGGTAGTGCAATTCTTACCTATCTCTTGGGGTAGAGGTGATGCCTCCCTCTGTAACCACCTTCCTCTTGGGAGTAGGTGGACTCTACCTTTTCCTGTTTATAGTCAATCAATATCTGTTTCTGTCTTAATATTGTTTTTTTTAATATAAAGCTCTTCAGGATTCTCACTTGCCTCTTGGGGCAGAGGCAACACTCCTCTTTTTTCCTACCCACCTCTTGGAGTAGTGGGGATGCTCTCACTGTTGTTTAAAGACTTGTTAGAGTAGTAAAGCAGTTCTCATCCACCTGTTGGGGTGGTAGGGCAGTTTCCACCCTTCTTCTGGTGTGGTGGGGATAACACTTCTGTAACCATCTACCTCTTGGGAATAGGTGGACTGTCTTTTCCTGTATATAGTCATTCAGTATCTGCTTCTGCTGTTTTAATAATTTTTTTTTTCTCTCCTCAGGATTCTTTTGATTGTTCTTACTGCTTTTGCTAAACAATCTACCTTAATTCAGTTTTTCTCTCTTTTTTTTATTCTGTATTCTGTTGTATTTTCATATTTTTCTTTTGTTTTTCTTTCCTTTTCTGTGTCATCATAACTTGTCTTTCTCTCTTTTATACTTTTTGTCTCTCTTGCTCTCTCTTTTTTTCCTGATTCCTGCAGTTTTTAGTTCCCACTTTATCTGTCTTTTTTATTTACCATCACTTGCTGTGTTTTTTTTTTGTTGTTGTTTGACACAGAATTCACTTGTTTTTTTTTTTTAAACTTTCAGAGGCCACCAAGCCATACCTCTCATTGAGTATCCATAGAGGCAAGCTGTCAGTCACAAGTGGTGAGGTGGAATGGTGGCAGGTTGTTGAGGTCCTCCCCTCTGATCTCAAGTTGCCTGACATCAAGTCCAATACCAGCAAACTGATATTTTACACTTTCAACGACAGAGTGGCTCCAGCTGGCTTTTCTGTCATTACAGGATATGGGTATGTTAACCTTTTGACCTTGCACACCTGGCCATTTGCTTTTTTCCTATTGCTTTGCACTTGTTTTGTACTTGTCAGATTGACCAATCAGCATCTTTACTTGGATCAAATCAAAACTGATTATTTCAATGGCAACATTTTCAGAAATTATTGCTTAGGGATTGTGTTCTAAAGTTCAACGTAACAAATTAACTGACTCATTGGATTTGTATTTACCTGGTTGTAAATTATTTTACAAAGTAGAAAAATAACAATTTGGATTTAATGGTTATAAAAAAAGGAGTCAACCATAGTTGGGTTCATCGAGTCTATATGAATGATCCTTTACTTAGTATGTGCTTCGCCAGGGCTACATACAGTTTTGAATTTGAAGTTTTTCCTTCTCCTAGACTGGTTGCTATCCAAAGCTATAGAACCCAGTCTGACCTACTTTTTTCCCCCCTTTGCTGGCAGGAGAAGTGTTGAATTCATTACCTTTCCCAAGGGTATTAGCATGTAAGTAAATATAATCATTTTGACTGGAATTTGAACTCTGCTCTCCAATTCCTCAAGCCACAGTCCATTAAACTACCATGCCTCCTAATGGGTACACAATGAAATATTTAATTGTCTATGTGTAGCTTACAGCTGTATCACACTTAAACACTGGTTCTCATATGATCACCAAAGTTAAGCAATGTTGAGCCTTGTTAGTACCTTGGTGGGTAACCACTTGGGAATACCAGGTGCTGTAAGCTTGGATGTGCAGGTGGTGTAATGGATAACAGCTCAGAATTGAAAATCAGAGAGCCAAGTTCCAATTCCAGTCAAGTTCATTATATTCATTTACATGCAAATACCCTTGGGAAAAGTATGAATCCACCTCCTCTCCCTCCAGCTATGGGTTAATTAGTAGGACTTGTATCAGTAAATCATTATTTGCAAAAAAGTTTTTACAATCTGAAAATATTTTATGGTTTTAAATAGCCTGCAAAAGGTTGATAAGCCATAAGAAAAAACAATGTGCAATACATATTGTGTATAATTGACAGTTAGAAAAGTGGTCAAGATTTAATTATAAAGATGCAATTGTTACCATTATTTCATTGCTTGCAGAGATGGTTTATGCAATTACTTTAAGCTGTTTATAATGAGCATTTTAACAGCTTATAATTAGTTTTACAGAAGAAAAAGAAAATCTATAATATTAGATTTAAGCACAAGTATTTTAAGTCCATTGAATTAAACAAAGCATAAATGTATTTATTACTTAATGAAACAATGCTTGGTCAATGTTGAATAATTTTTTTTGTTTACAGCTATTTTTTTGTGTTTGTTTTTTAATGTTTATTATTTTTAAATGTTGTCTCACTAGTAAATTTGTTGACTTGGCTATGAAACTTTAAAAAGTGAAAAATTATGCTATTTTTTTTTTTTTTTATTGAAGCATGTTGACTTGGTGAAATTATTTTTGGTGAAATAAGTATTTTTAATTTTTTTTGTATGCAGTCATTTCTCCAAAATATTTTACTTACATGAGCACAATCCATATTTAATGAATATTTTGGCATTTTAATTAATAATTAGAATTTCTTTTAAGTTCTTTCTTTTTTCTTTTAATGAATCATTTCATCACTCAAACATAGATATAGTTGCAAATAACAAAAATATATTCTTATAGATAAAACCTGCATATATTTATAAAGCAAATCACTAGGATCTTCTTTTTCTTGCAAATCACCTTATAAATTATTGAAGATTATGATAAAAAAAACTAACAACCTTTAAAATGAATTCAGTCTTAATAATTGAAATTGGCAATGTAGTGGAATTCTTTTGATATGTAGATAGTTTGAAGCTTTTTACTTGTATTGCTATGATTTTAATTTCACATTTACTCACGAACCATTTATGTGCTCTCATCATAGTTTATTTGTTGATAAATTACAGTAGGTCCATTTTTTGATTTTCAAAAATTTGTAAATACCTTACCTTGTTGACTGCAACTGAGATCATAGTCCACAATCCCATGCTGCAGTTAATCCTTAACATCATAATCCTTTTCATAACTGTATAGCATATGCCTAACCAGGTTTTGAATTCAGAGTTGTCGTTTTTTTGGAGGTATGGTGTGTTGCAATTTTTGGATACATTATGTAACTAGTGAGCTAGCCCAAATGACTTGACTCACTTTATAGTCCACCAATAGAAGGTTAACCAATCAGAAGACGTAGAATATTCAATCTTTTGTGTATAAAATTTTGTTTATGTAATAGGAGTGACAGTGACTTACCAGAACGGCGAATTCTTTTGTCGAACCATTCTCTGAGAGTCGGTCGGCGCCTACTGCCATTTTTGCAGCAGACTTATTTGCATATCCTAGGCGGAATGTCCAGTGCCAGCTTGTCAGGCAAAGAGGAACAGAAGGAAGAACTACGCTCTCCTACTTTACTGGGATATCCAGTGCTAACCTGAACTACGCTTTTCTACTGCCTTCGAAATATTCACTGCTAACCTCTGGATCCTATACTTAAAGACGACTGTCATCATGAACAACATGGTGGACTAATGGATAGCAGCTTGGATTGAGGAATCGGGGAGCTGAGTTTGAATTCCAGTTGAATCCATTACATTCACTTACGTGCTAATACTCTTGGGAAAAGTATGAATCCTCGTCTCCCCTACCCCCTAGCTATGGGTAAATAGCAGGACAGACTGGGTTCTATAGCCTTGGATGGCAACTAGTCTGCCACAGAAAGAAATGGCAACCTACTATGGGAAAAAGATCTGCCTCGTCAGTCATGTATCGAAAGACACATGATCACCTAAGTATGTATCACACATGGTACATAACTGTTCTCCTAGAGAGCCAAGTTTACCTTGTTATTTAACCCATATCTGGGAGAGATAGGTTCATACCTTTCTCAATGGTATTGGTGTTAAAGTGAAAGTAACAAAATTGACAGGGATTTGAAGTTGCATTGCCAGTTTCTCATTCTGAGCCACTAACCATTACATTACCTGCACATCCAGTTTGTAATTAAGTTGTTAGTTTTATCTCTTCTCCTGTTTATAAACAGCCAGAATTAAATGCTTCTACAAAGAAAATGCATAATAAATTCAGTTATCATTTAGTGAAATAATATAGCATTCATTTATTTATTTGGCTTAAAACTCAAGTGCACATACATTCTCCTGGGCATGCATGCATATATTGACCTTTGCAAGAGCTTTCTTTTTTTTTAAGGCTAGAAATAACTTGAAAAAGATCTCATTTTGAACTGTTTAATGTGACTTTTTAAAAAGTAAAGCGTTTTCTCCCAAATAAAAAAAAAAAAACCCAAAAAACTCTGAGATGTAGAAGTAGGAAAAAATTAAGAAGCAAGATTGCACCCTCCATGTCTAAATTAAAAACAAATTTTGCGTGGACATAGCTATTAGGTTTCTGGCAGAAGCAAGGAAAATGCAGTTGATTTAAAATTTTCCTGTGGAAAATAATGATAGGATCAAACCAAAGAAAATGTATCAACTGAGAAGACACAACTGAGAAAAGAAAATGCTTTTCTTTTATTTACTAAAAAATATGGGTTGGAAGTTATATTTTATTTTTATGCATTTATGGAGTTAAAATGAAAAATGTCCATTGTTTTTATGATCATTCTTCTTTCACCAAATAATTCCATCTTGAGTTAAAAGTTTTTTTGTGAAATATATCAGTTTTCCTTTTGTGTTTACTTAACAGGTACACAGACCCGCATACACTTTCTGTATATACAATCATAAATACATAATAATATCTACACGTCCTTTCATGTATTTATTCATACATATATAAGATAGATGCATACATATTGACAATATATTTCTATAAATGTAGAGGTCTTCACACTGACTCTCACACACACACACACACACACACACACATATATATATATATATATATATATAAATTATTTATTTAAAAATATGATTCCTTAATGTACACATCTTAATTTGCTTATATGCATGAAAACTGTATATACAAATGGTTAAATAACAATTTATTCTGAGATATAATTCTGTATGTGATCTGCACCTATATAATTATGTTATATGAAGAGGCTGCTGAAAAGTTTCTGGCCCAACTAAAAAGTAATTAAAAAAAATTATTTGGTTAGATTTTGGTAACTAGATTAGACAGAACTTTTCTATACTCTTTTATAGTATATCTTAGTTGTAACAATTCATAAAAGTATCAAATTCATAAATGTCAATTGTTTTATTGAAACTTTTTTTTTATGCTTGCTGTGTTGATTGAATGTTTTCCTTCATTGCTGTGCGTGCGTTATGTATGTGTGTGCATATATATATATATATATATATATATATATATATTTTTGTTTTGACTTTCTTTTGCTCATTTTAGGCAGTATACATTTGTTTTTTTAATTTTTATTGAGCTTATATCTTTTTAATTTTTGATAGATACATATAAATTTTTTTTTTTTTTTTACTTTCTTTGACTTATTCTACTACTTTGTTGCTGAGCATGGCATGGAGTGCTAAGCCAGGTACATACCCCAAATTTGTGTTTTTTTTTTCTTTTTTTCATTTGTTTTTGCAACTGTTCTGTGCTGTCTACTATAACTTACCTACAGATCCTCCCATTCCCACCATCTTTTGATGGGTAAAGAAATCTTAAACTCTGGCCTTTTTTTCCTCCCAGTACAGGTGGGAGTCAGTTCATTGCTCAAGCAGTAGGTCAATGGTTATACAACAGGCATGCATTAATGAAGAGATATTTTATTTCAAACCAAAGCTAAAAATGATTGGGTCCCTTTATGATCAGTCTATCTAACAATTACTATGATAGTGATGTCAAATGTTACCTAATAAGCCTAAGACACCTGTTCGGTAAAGTTTGTTAATATACATGCAAGCACATACAAGTGATTTCAAACCAATGTTGCCATATGAAATTTTTTTCTGTCTAAAAGCTGTAAAATCTATGTGCTTGTATTTACGTTTTAAACTAGTTTGACACTTTTTTTTTTACATTTGCTTTGAAGAACAAAATCCTTTTGATAAAATCTGTTAAATCCTCCCTGTCTTTTTAGAAAAGTCATATCCAATGTTGTTAGATTTCCTTGTGATTATCGCTTTCTGCTCTGAGCATATAAACTGACTGCCTGCATGTGGTTAATTTTCATGTTCATCTCATACTGCTTGCAATCGATGTCTCTACATGATTGTGCATAGAATGTACCTCTTGGTTATTAAGAACCTTGACTATACTATTCAATGTCCAGCTGTTACCAGCTCAGCAGAGAGAACAAAGAACTTTCTGCTTTGATAAAACAAATATTAAATTTCATCTCTCTGGTGGATGTAAGGGAAATGATTTTTTTCAGACTTTTAGTGATGCATCACTTAGTATTTTTTAATACTAAGGCTTGCTCAATACAAGGCTCAAGAGCCACTCGAGGTAAAGAACAATACTGAATAAGGTGAGAACATGAATGGAAGTGAAGGTGGTATGAAATGAAGATTAGGAGAATAAGGGGGGAAAGATAATGATTGGTCCTTGACTTGAAGAGGTCAAGATAGCAGTGTTCAGGGAAGCAATGATGTGGGAGTCTGCTCCACAGTCAGAGTAATACTGCTTGTAATTTTGCATTACTACAAACAAAAACTATTACTGCTTTATATCTATGTCAGGATTTTACAAATAGTTTTAAAGCTATTTTCTTTTCTTTTTTTTCCTCTCAAATGTTCCTAAACTTAGAATTGATGACATTCAGTTTCCCTGGACTTAGTTTGAAAGAGAATAGTCTGAATTCAAATTGAGAAAACAGCTGTTTCTTTTAATCCTTTAGCATTTACCGCTTTCAAGCACGTTCCATAAATATCTGCTCCCAAAGTGTCATTGTTTGTTGTCAGTGTCTCACTGTTTGTGTGACTTCTGGCGGTTATTTGCAATGATGTCATCATATATTATGGTAGAGTATACATGAGGCAGGTTATGGCAGGTTGAATATTGAGAACTGATATTTATGGGATGGGTTGAATGCTAAAAGATTAATTCTTACTTGGTTCTTGTAAAATCTCATACACAAGAGATAGATAAATATTTTCCATTTGGTGATAAAGTGTGACAAAGCCTTTTTATCATTCTCAACTATACTGTTTTCCTCCATTATTCTCTGTGCTTAATCCAACAGGACCCACTTGTTATTGGCAATGCTTATGATAACACTCCCTTCCCTGTACATTTGGTGGTGCTTTTGTTTGTGTATTTTTTCTATTTCAATTCAGTTTTAATGTTGGTTTTATGTTTTTTTTAAAATTTTTTTTGCTTTAATTTTTGCAAATTTGACTGTCTAAATGCTTTTAACATCTTACTGCATGCACGCATTCTTATTTGGACATGTCTGTGTTTACCATATTTCTATAACTATTGCTTTAACATCTGAATGTTTTACTCTTTGGTATGGAGAATCTTAATCAATTCAGAAGGCCAAAAAATGCCCCCACCTTTTTTTTTTTTTTTTTTTTTTTTTTTAAAAATGATAAATTCTTAAAATTATTCTTAAAGCCAGAAGGGACTTACACTTCTGCATTTAACAAAGTCATACAAAATAATTTTATTTAAGTTTGTTAAAATGACTTTCAAGATATTATACAAGGAGTATATTTTTTGGCAGAAAAGCAACTTTTTAGAGAAGGTGGTATGAAATGAAGATTAGGAGAAAAGATAATGATTAGTCCTTGACTTGAAGAGGTCAAGATTGCAGTGTTCAGGGAAGCAACCATGTGGGAAACTGCTCCATAGTCAGAGTAATCCAACTTGTAATTTAGCAATTACAAACAAAATAATATAAGGAATAATAAATGTGAAAAAGAGAATAATTGTTTTTTCTGCTCATTTCATGTCAGATGAAATGGTTTAAAATTGATTTCATTTGACTGAAAGATAGCATGTAATCATCTTAGTCCTTCCTATTATTGTGTCCATTATGACTGGCAAACATTTCCGATCAAATTTTTTATAAGGTATATGATGCAAATAATTTAAAGAAATTGACTGTATTTTAGAATTCTTCATTGCATGGAAGTAATTAGGCTTATTTTAATCACCATATTTATGTAAGTTTCTGAATTTAAGTAGCTTGTTAGAAGATTCCATTTTTCTTTTAATGCCATGCATGTAAGTATCTACATACCTACAGAGTATTTAAAATAAATTTACCAAGAGAAATAATATACTTCTTATATTTTTTAAAATATGACTAAAAAATAAAAAAAAAGTATCAACTCTTTTTTTTTTTTTTTTAAATAACTGTAAAGATTTTCCAGTTACAGTTAAGTACTGCAAAGTCAAAGACAAGGACGGACACACTTGAAGAAGATAAGTAACATGATGGCAGTATTCCATCAATGGTTTTAATGTACAGAAAAGGGTGTCTGCACAATAGGTAAAAAGAAGTCTTGCAAGTATAATTTATATTTGTAGACTTAACTGTTAGAAGGATGTCCAAGGAACAAGTGGGTTTTGCAGCTTCTGTAATCCATTACCATTGGAAGGGGTGGCACCAATAAATGTGTGTTGATTACGGCTGTCAGTTGCAAAAGAGGAAGATTTCAGGATTGAGTTTTCTGTATGGCCCCAAGAAAGGATTTTGATTGGACAGCAGTTAGCCAATCAGAGGGCTTCAAGTTCAAGGTTGTTCTTTGAATGGTGAAGGGTTAGCTCCCTTTACTATCCATGTCAAATTCTTATATGGCATCTGCTATATATATATATATATATATATATATATATATATATATATATATATAATTTTATTAAAAAGATATTGAAACTTTATTCATCTAGCACAAAATATATTTTAGATATATGAAGAAATAGGGAAAACACTACCAAAATTTGATGTTTCAAAAACTTTGATTGCTATTGTAGATTTGATTGATGTCGTGTCTCTTTTGATTCATGACTGACTCTACAGATGATTATCCTGTCGTAGACTGGTTGCTAACCAAGACTATAGGACCAAGTCTGCCCTGCTATTTGTGCTTACGGCGACATCATGTTCTTGTATGATGACTGTTGAGCCTGGTCAGTACCTAGATGGGTGACCACTTTGGAATACCAGGTGCTATAAGCTTGGATGTGTGGGTGGTGTAATGGGTAATAGCTCATTGATATAATAAAAATAATAAAAATAAATGATAATAATAAATAAATAAATAATGGCATGGCTTTGCAAATGAATATCAAGAGCGGTTTTCAAAATCTCAGTTGAGATTTCTACAGTATAATTATGCTTTTCCAAATCAACTGCAGAATAGGGTCCAACAACCTCCTCTGTTCTTTTACTATGGGTTGATATAGAGAGATAGATTGCCTGACACACCTTGTGCCTTCACATCACTGTTGGCTGCATCTGTTTCCTATTGACAATTGTTGAACCACAGTGGATGATGGTCCTTTCCAAGCAATGTTTGTATTTCTGTAGTGAGGTTCCATTTCTCCATCAGTCAGAGACTAGCTTTTTTTTAATAGGGCCTTTGGAAGATAATAGCCTTCTGTCTTAGCCACATGGCTAGCCCAATTCAGTTTAATATTTGTAGCATAGCTTCAATACTTGTAATTCTGATGGAGTCTAGAACCTTGGTTTTAGAGATGAAATTGATTGATGTACATGAACATAAAAGATAGATTAAAATGATGAATTTTACATTTCAGAAGATAAATCTAATCTGTTTATAATAATTCTTGGCAAAATTGCATTAATGTTGTAGATTATTAAA
The DNA here is from genome assembly GCA_903632075.3 of Acanthosepion pharaonis. Lineage (NCBI taxonomy): Eukaryota > Metazoa > Mollusca > Cephalopoda > Sepiida > Sepiidae > Acanthosepion > Acanthosepion pharaonis. The sequence continues at coordinate 2,133,382 of CAHIKZ030001447.1, forward strand.
TGAATTTCTTGCCAAATGGATTGCTGTCTGTGTAATGAGATCAAAGCAAAATTCATGTTTCAGATTCTAACATTAATCACACTTTATTTCAGAAACCTAAATTTGTTTTAGTTTGCCAATAAATGAATAACTGATCAAATATCCAACGCATTTTAAACTTTAAATATTTTGGCCTTCTGTTACACTATTTCCATTATTAATGGTTGTAATAATTCATTATCATTGTTAATTTTCATTAACACAATTTCTTTATATTTCTCTCTTAAGATCTGTATTGAAAATTAACTTTATTTTCAGAGAGGCCAATTTGTCTGTATTATTTTAAGCAGGATATTGTTATAGACTTTTATGCAAGTAGTAGTAATATCAAACTTTGTTCTTTCTGTTGATCATTATTAATTACATATATTTGTTTATAATGTCATGTACAAAAATTACCAATGCTATTTTGTACTAGTAATATCAGTAACAATTAACTTACTATAAAAAAAATTAATGTGCATAATTTTTAAATGGAAAGCACTTACAAGCACAGTAGTATTTTTATATATATATATATATATATATATAAATACTACTGTGCTTGTAAGTGCTTTCCAAAATTTGCTTGAAGATGAAATGGAACTAATGCTTTTAATTTAATTGCAAAATTAAATTCGGGGTTTTAGCTTCTATTTTTGAAACATGGTTGGAACTGTGTAGCGAAAAAAACATTTTAAATCAATTAATTTATAATATTAATGCTCTGTAAATTTACATTGAGCACTATTTTGTAAAAATAAAAATATCTATAAGAACACCGGATTTATCTTACTGTTCTTTCTTTTTATTTATATATATATATATATATATATATATAGGTAAAATGAGAACAAATGGAGTATAATTCCACTCTCCATAACATTTAATTTAAGAGGGCTCAATATAGAGTAGAGCTAAATATTATTTACTTTAGGATATTAAAACAAAAAGATTTTAAAAATCTCTACACAATGGTAATTATGTTTCAACACTACAAATGTGTCTCCTCAGGCAATGGTAAATTACTGGTGAGTGAATGATTAATTTCAAAAGCAGAATACTTCCTTTTTTTTTTTTCAAGGGAAAAAAAGGGAAAAAAAAACAAAAAATATATATATATATATAAAAAACCAAAAATATATATATATATATATATATATATATATAATTAAATTTACTTTTTAGCATAGTTTAAGCTATAAGCAAAGAAAGCTATTTTGAATGTTTTTTTACTGGCTATTCTAGTCAACTTTTTATTATTTTAATCATTAAACAGTTAATGTTATCAAGATATCAGTTAAGAAGTAGATAGATTCACCTATCATCCGGTTCATACTTCTCGGCTTTTTGAACAAGAGTAGTGGTTTATCCCTTGTTTCTTGTTTAGGAATGGTTTTCTAGTTATTTCTAATGTCTTCTCATTCTCTTTTACTCCTGGTAGCCTCTTGTGTCTTAGTGGCATTATCACCATGCTTGGGTTGAATTGATTAAAAAGAAATATTATAAAGATATCAGTAATATTATGACAATATCAGCACTATTTTGCACTAAGTATTAGCAGCACAAATATAATAGCAGACAGAATGTATAGTGTTTTCTATCAGTAGCATTGTTGGTAGTAATAGTATTTAAAATTAGTAGCCTTGAACACCTCTCGCCCTCATTTTAACATCAGGTGCAGTAACAGTACATTTAATAGTTGTATTGACATTAACACTCATCAATAATCTTGAACATTCACAAAAGTCTCCAGTTCCAATTACCATTTTCTGGTGTTCTTTTTGCTTTTCGTTTTTTTCCAACTGCGAAGAATTCTATTTATAGAATACTGCATAATCCTGATTGTTGGTTAGTTGTTTCTTTAGAAAATTGATTTCCAGTGAAAGCCTGTTGAGTAGCTGAGGGTAGTGGACAGGAGGGGGAGGTGATGAAGCAGTGTGTTAGCAGTGGAGCTATTGATGTGTTGTTAAGGTTATCCTGCTCGTTAATGTCACTTAACAGGTGTGTGATTTGGTGCACACTTAGTGCTTTTGTGTGTGTGTGTGTGTGTGTATACACACACACACACATATATATATATATATATATATATATATATATATATAAATAAATAAATCTAGTGTGGATGTGGGTTAATAAAGGTAAGAATATGTTTACTGCCACATGTTAATAAGTCAGACACATATTATGCAATACATTATTATTTTATGTAAACTTTCATTTTGTTTTAGGCAGATACACACCCTTTTCTTCCACTTGGGCCTTGGGCATAGAAAAAGCATTGGTTATGGACTTGAATGAAAATAAAGATAGGTTATTAACACCTAATATAGTTTTTAGAATTATGATAAAACTGTGTGTGTCTGCACACGCATATATATATATATATATATATATATATATGTGCCAAATTATGTAATTTAACATATGTCAAGATGAGCTGAATTTTATCCATACGAGTGCTCAATATGCAATTATAGCATTAATTATTATTACAAATATATAAGTTCAAGACTTATCTATCACCAACTAAATGTTTCACACTGTTATCGCTCCTTAGGATGTGACAAGATTGTGTTATTGACAGAATATATATTTATAAATGCTTATCAAATATTGTTGATGAGAAAGTAGAGGAAAAATCTTTTAGGACTTCCTTAGACTAAAGTGATCTTGATGCAACTGCACACATGTGCACTAAGGAGAGGGGATACTGAAATTTTAAACTATAAAATCTTCTCCCATTTATTATCTACCTCTCTCTCTCTCTCTATATATATATATATATATATATATATATATATATATATATATATATGTAATGATACAATATAGTAATCTCTAGGGAATTTCCAGGGGGATATAGATCCAGAGCAAAATTATTATTAATTAAAGAATATCAATCACTTAAAAACCTATAGTTAATAATTTTTATTTCATGAGAGCTCTAAAAATGCAGCTCTCAATCTTCAAGACCTACAGACAAAATGGATTTTGTTAGTTCATCATAGCATATTAACAACAACACAAATATAATAGCATCATCTACATGCAAAAAAAGGCTAAAAATAATGGAAGCCTTTTTAATAAAAACCAACACAATATCTTGACTGCGTTTTGAAAAATGAAAACATTATATAAATACATACATGCAACAAACTATTTCTTATTTAACAGTTAAAATATTTCATCCTTGAAAATGGCTAAATATATAGCTGAAAATGCTTGGAAAAAAATGAACATTCGAACAGTTTTTATATAATTTATCATCTGAAAAGAAAAAAATTATTAGATCACATGAAAAATTGTATAAAAAAACTAAATCTAAACACCTTGTCTGCAGTATTCAATGAAATGTGCATGAAAGAAGGATTCCTTCCTAAACACATACACACACACACATATATATATATATATATATATATATATATATATAGTTATTGTAGGTCTTCTGATGTATTTAGTTTTAATTTTTAATATGCATATTTGTATATAAATATTAATATAGTTTGTCATATACTTCTGTATGCACACGCAGACACAAATTTGGTTCCTTCAAAATTTCAGATTGTTTTAATCTGATAAATCTGCTTGTGCATATGTTATGATTTATCTTTGGAATTCTGTCTACATTTGACTGATTCAGTGACTTTTTGAAACTTCATTGACAAATCACATTTTGTCAGATCCACAAGACATTGAGAAACTGTGTTCAGTGTCTCAACTGATGCTCACTCACACTTTCCTTCCAAAATGATTGATAATGTAAATAAAATAGATCTCATCTTTATTTAATAGATGATAGAAGTAAAAGTTGATTGCTATTTATCTTAGTACAAATAAAATTTAATGATCAACTCTATTAGAAAATAACTTCTCCACATTTGCTGACAAGTACCATTTTAGCAGAGCGTAATAAAATGTTTGTACGTGTTTGCATAAAACCCAAGTGTAAAATAACTTGATGTTTAATGAAGTCAGTATAATTTTAAAGGCTTTGAATGTCCACTTTAAAAACAAAATCTTAAGTAAAATTTGATAAAGAGCAAAAGTTTTATAAAAGGAGATTCTTGTAGATTGAGGAAATCAATTGTAGATGTCATTTGCATAATCCACATGAATAAAAGCTAAGGGCTGGCTGCTTGTATCTGAGTATGCCAATCTACTAGAGCAGCTTGCCAATCCCTGTTGCAGACGCCTGCTCAGGATCATTTGTGTTTGTTCAACATTCACCGAGCCCATCTGGTTTATACTGCAACTATACTGTTCATATCTTAGTTACAATTTCTGGCAGAGAGTGCATTATCTGTTAAAGTCTGAAAAGGCCAGTATGCTCAAACTCTAAGTCATGATGACTTGTGACTTTGTGCTAGCACAACCATCGATGGCTCCCAAATAGTTTTATCTACCCAAATTCACTCACAAGGCTTGGGTCAACCTATGGTATAGTTTTCAGGCACTTTTCAAAGGTGCTACACACTGATACCACCTTCCCAGGCTGATAACATTCCTGGCAAATCAACTGCAGGTTTCATGGTAAGAAAATATGAACATTCTAACCACTCAGGTGTCCTGGGTAAGATGATAAACTACGTCCAACAGCAAGGCCTCTGATCAGGAGGTTTTGAGGAGTGTGGAACCACCTCTTAATTGCTGATATTCCCAGGTCCACCCTGACCCAGGGTGGTAGCACCTGTTAGGGCCCCAGCTATGGGTAAATAGTTACCCCCCCCCAAATATGAAAATGTAAAAATAGGTTTTAATACCAGAAATAGTTTGTAAAAAAAAAAATTACCAATAATACATTTTTTTTGAAAAAAAAAAAAAAAAAAAACTAAAAAATATGAGTAATTGAAAAATGGTTCAAATATATATATGTATACATACACACCATTTTTTTTTTTTTACCAAACTATCACTATGAATCTATTTCAAAATTTTGTTGGCATTAAATGACCCACTGAGGTTGATATGCCATAAAACAAAACAACCAACTTATCTAACCACTCAGCCACATGTCTCTCTCTCTCTCTCTCTCTCTCTATATATATATATATATATATATATATATATATATATATATATATATATATATGCACGCACACACGCTCAGACCATATATTCATTCAAATGTGTTTCATTGAATAATATAGACATATTGTGTCTATTTATTTTTATACTGATCCTTTCCAGTTGTCTATCAGTTTTTGATGTTAAGATGAAATTCATCACGGAAGATGCCATAGTTTTTGTTAACCCAAATATTTATCATAATCAGCCAGTGTAAATCTGACCCATCACAGCTCTGTTTCCAGTGTGCTGTACATATATTCTTCAGGTGGTTGGTATTGATCCTTTCAATGATATTGGCATTGATACCTCCCTCGATTAGCCCAAGGTCTTATAATGTCAGTAGCTGGTGATTGCATGTACTCACCAACTAAAATCACTGAAGATGGAATGCCTGTATAGTCGTGAATGGAATAGCCATAAAACCACTTCTATCTGAGGGGAAAAAATAACATAAAAGAATATATAAGTAATATAAGTATATAGCTCAGCAGAACATTTTTCCATAGAAATTGTGATAGAGAAGTGAGAGGTTTGCAGTATTTTATCTGTGGGGAAAGTGGTTGTAAGGTGGAAAATGTTTCATCACTCACTTGGTCACATAGATACTTTTTGAACTTTCTCAAAGCTCTAGCCCAGCTAGGCTAGTATCTTATGTTAGATGCTAAGTGTGTGTTCATTAAGAGTTTTATTTTTTTCATTTTAATCCAGTTGTGCAAACAACTTAATTATTCCAATAATGTAAACCTACAATTATGGTAAATTTAGCATCATAATGTAAAAGAAAAATTACTTGAATGTTGCAGTCTTTGGTATAATTTATTTATTTTTTTTAAATTTGATTTTTAAAAAATTTGAAATAATTTTAATAAATTTATTTGATTATATCTTGATAGTAGGGAGTTGTTACAGAATTATGGATAAACTTTGCATTGTAAATTACATTTTTTTTTTTAATTTTATATAGCTGCAGACTCTTTGGCTTCTCTGTTCTTATTCTTCCATAATAAATGCCTAATTCTTTGTTCTCTCTTCTGATTCTCTTCCTCTCTGCAAACAGCATCGTCGGTCTATATGTGTCCTTTATCCTGTTGATTGGTCGATTTCTGCGAATGGGCACTATCAACATGCACCCCAGCATCCAGTTCCGAGAGCTACCCTTTGTTGACCGCATTCTCAAACTTTGTCTCAATATTTACCTTGTGCGTGAGATGCATGAGTTTCGCCTTGAGGAGGACCTTTATGCCCAACTTGTCTTCCTCTACCGCTCATCAGAGACTCTTATCAAATGGACACGGCGACCACGAGACCCCAAAAAAGATGACTGAATGGCATTTTGTACTTCTACATCCTTTTGTTTTCTCTTTAAAAATTTTAGAAAATGTTTTTATTTCAGCATCTATTTCTTCCTGCTTCTATTTTGCTTGAATTAATGGTTTGACTTCATTTAAAAAAAAAAAAGCTAATCTTTCTGTTGGCACTGCTTAAACTGGTCTGCTCATAAAAAAATAATTTTTTTTTTTTTTTTTTTTGTAGATTAGTGTTCGTTAAACCTTCCAAAAGTCATGACATTTGTCAAAATTTTATTTACAGTTTGTAATTATTTAAGTTTGTATTTATGCTTACATCTTTGATAACTGTCTAATTATGAATTTTGGAAAAAAGGCAATATATCATCAGTATGCAGTTTCATAAATACTCTTTAAAACTTGACATTTATAAATAAAAGCAAAGGACAGATAACTCTTTAAGAAGTCAGGAATTGATTTGACATTGTATTTATATTATGAACAGCCCTACCCCCCACCTCCGTAAAATGATAAAAAAAATATTTTTCGTTTCCAGCAAATGTCATGAGTAGAGAAAGATCTAATGAATGCTAATCTGCAAAAATGTTTTTCCTCAAAATTTGTGCCAGTTTTTTACGAGCAATTTAAGTAATGCCACACTACTCTCAATATTAAATTCTTCATCATTAGTGCAATTGTTTTTATGCTTATGGACTTTTTTCTTCCTTATTTCTCCTTTTTCTTCCCCCCTCCTTCCCCCCCATCCCCCTCACCACTTTCTCTGCAAATGTATTGACAGAAAAGAACACTGTTTGTGATTTTTGTGTGTGACCTTTTTTTTTTTTTTTTTTTTGCATATTGACCCGAGCCATTATCAGGCTAAGTGTGTATTTGACAAATCACATTGTTTATCTAAGTAGAATTAAATGTCTCTGCCAGGGTCATCAACTGCCTACTTACTCATCCAGAAAATAAAAATCCTGGACCATGCTATCTTCGGAAATTTTCCTGGCGGCTCTTGTCAGCATCTGGCACCAACTTATGTCAGAAAATGCACAAGAAAATTTACAATGAACATATACCAATCTTTTTTTTTTTTTTTTCATAAACATTTCCTTTTAGTATTTGGCAGCAGTTATTCAAAATCAAAACTAAATACTAATTTGTTTTCTCATTGTATTGTTTCCTGGGTTAATTTTTGTATTTGTTGGCACAGTTTTTACCTGAAAAAATCTATTAAATCCATGTGTGATTGTTTACTGGTGCCCATACATAAATACTTACCGGCTTATATATATATATATATATTTTCTATCTAAATCTGTGTATCATGTAGTGTGCATGCATAAAATTGTATTCATTTCTCAGTGTATGTCTGCTAATATTTAGTAACTTTGTGGATATATATAATGTTTCTGTATTAGTGTGTGTGTGAGTTTCATTATGCCTAACTAGGAAGCTATGCAATGGAGAGATAATTTTTAAAAAAATGGTTCAAAGCATCATAAATTATACTTTTTAATGAAAAAAAGCTTTCTTTTTTATAATTACATAATTGTATAAATCTAATTTGTACTCTTCCTGGCCTAAATTTTTTAGTGAAAAAAAAAAAAAAAATCTATTTTTGAAATTTTAATATGCTTCACAATTTTTTATAACTTTTGTATTCAGTGATCCAGTCTAATCTATAGTTTTATTTGCATTCTCTGTTTGGTGTTTTTGTGGTTTCATGCCTCCAAATATATAATTTTTTTGCATAAGTCAAACGCATATTAAGATTCATATTACTTTTGGCCTGTAAACTCTTCTCAGAAGAAATTTTATCCTCAATTTGATTTTAAAGCTCTGTTAATTCTCAAATACATTTTTTCTGAAGGTGCATCTTTTCTAGTTTCATAAGTCATCAGCTAGGAAATTGTTTGTATAAAAAAAAAAAAAACTTTATCACCTTGATATCTTTTTTACTAAACACCCATGTAAGCTTCCATTGTAAGTTAGTATTATAATTTCTCATGGAAAAATCATGATTAAAATGGATCTATACAAATTATAAGTATACATACATACATATATATATATATATATATATATATATATATATATATATATATAAGCAGAAATGTCTATTCATGTAATCACTAGATATAACATGTATAGTAATGAGAAATAGTGTGGAATTATGAATAAGAAAAATCCATTCTTTAGAAATTACTTTATGCTTTGGATACAAAAATAAATTTAGTAGATATAGGCTTTAAAAGATCTTAAATGTGAGCTGTGCTTTCCTGTATAAGGTTAATTGAGCTTTGCTTTGCCATTAAGTCTTTGTATCTGGAAAAAAATAAAACCATGCAAGGCTATACAGTGGTTTCCCATACATAAAGAGGGGTGTAGGTTTGAAACCTGCTGAAGGCCACATTTTCTTGAAAAGTACAGATGAAAATTCTGCTGTCTAAAAAAAAAAAGAAAAAAAAGTTATCTACTCAAACATATGTATCTGCTAAATATAACATATATATTAATGTTGTGTATTATTTCTTAGGAATTTTCATCAATTGATAAGTCAACATGTGATTTGTTCTACTGAAAAAAAAAAAACCCTTAACGGTAAACTTCTGTTTCTGATCCACATCTGCACCAATAGCTACCCACTGTCCTCCTGAATAATCTTCTTTTCTTCTCGCTCCTTAGTAATGTTTCTGATTTCTAATACTTCCAATCCCAGTAACCCCCTTATATCTCAGTGGCTTTACTGCCTTGCTTGGGGGTGAATGTGATTTAAAAAAAAAAAAAAAAGACTGCAGCACCTGATCTGCATGTGCAAATAAGAATTGGGAATGAAGCTAATATTTGGCCAGATGATCAACATATTTTGATATTTTTCTTCTTTTCAGTATCTCTGTGTCAGTTTTTCCATTTAGCACCCTCACACCAAATATTCAAATTATTTCTTGTCTAATTTCATTACTTTTGCTACATTTGTAATATCCTTAGTAATCCCCAAAATGTATATTTATTATTAATAGTATAAATTTTAGCTCTGTTATTTTACATTGAACACTTTTTATTACCACCAGCACTCATTGTGCAATATTTTATATTTTTTCATATATATATATATATATATATATATATATGTGTGTGTGTGTTCATACCATTGATATAAGTTGCTTTTGCTTTGCATTTATTCTGTATATAAAATTTGTCATGTTCCATTTCTGGCAGTTCTTTGAGGAATCTTTCTGTTGCTTTTCATTGTCAGGTTCTTGCTCAGTGTTGATCTGCTCTTTTATTCATGTCAACCTTTTTTGAAAATATTATAATAATAACAATAATAACATCCACAATTTTGAGTAAAAAGAAAAAAAGAGCAAGTAAATGTCATTCTTTTGTGACAATTTTGTGACTATATATCAGGTCCTCTCAATCTTGGTAATTTTGCTTGTCATCAAAACCTTTGTCTAAACCTCTTGTGTCTTGTTTTTTTTTATCATCTTAAGGTAAGACACTAGTGTGCTAGTTGACAGTACTTTCTTCTGCCTTTCCTCTTGTTCCATTTATGGTCATTCTCTAAAATTAGTTCCGAAAGCCATTCTCAACCTCTGGCAGTTTAAGTTATTAGTTTATGTGACTTGAGAATATCTGGTATCTCAGTGGTTCTCAGCTGGGGTCTATATAGAGCCTGGGATTCCATGTAACATTACTGGGGTTTATATTAAAAAATAAAAAAAGAAGCAAATTGATGGTCCATGGTAATATTTTTATATAAATATTCTATAGAATTTAGTTGTTAAATACAAGTTTATTTTCATTTAAATTAGTTTTACTTCAAAATAAAGCATAAACATTTACTATTTCTATAATACATTTCCTGAACTTGTCTATTAGTAAAGAATAAAAAAAGCTTAGTTTTTTTTAGGATCCCTTCTGTATCTGATAAATGTATCTCTGTCTAAATCTATTAAGGCTGGTTTTTTAAATGGTTTATTTTTGCTTACCTCAAAACTAACTGTATTTGTGATGCACAAAACTAAGGCGATTGATCTGGTAAATAATGTTCCCATTTCTATGCATCTGTCTGCAAAAGTGCCTGCAGCTTAACTTAGCATTTTAGCTTATATTTAATGCAAAGTATTTTGCTAAATATTTCTTAGATGATGACCGTTCAGTCTGTCAGCAATTCTGCATATTCTTTTGTTGATATCGCTGGGTTTTTTGTTTTTTATCAAGATTACTGTATTGTGTGTGATTTTAAGATGGAAACATTCTTGTAAATTTATTTTTAAACAAAATAATCAAATATTTTCTTTAATCTTTAACAAAGCTGACATGATATGGGGAGGGGAGGGTTTCTCTAAAAACATAATTTGGAATGAAATGTGAAGAACATCTGATCTTAATCCTGCCAGGACTTTAACTGCTGAATCTGAACATTCATTATAAATTTTTACATTCTTTTTCTACTGAAACTTTTATATAATTTTTAATTTTCATAACCAGAAATCTTTACTAGATTGTCTTCACCTTGTCACTCATAATAATAAATCTCCTTTTTAGCTTCTAAAAACAAAAAAAAAAAAAATCTTTCTTAGATTAGTAGATTTACAATTTATTTTTATACATGTCAAACAAAGCAATTTATAAAGAAGTAATGGATCTTTTTTCATTAATCTGACAGATTTTATCATTTAAACACTATTTTTAGTGGATACCTGTATTTGAGTAGATGCTCCGTTTGTTTATTAAACAGTATATTTATTTTTGTCTACTGACCTGAATATTAGAGAAACCTTATTAAATAAATATACTGTTTAATAAATAAATGAAGCATCTCTTAAAATATGGGTATCTACTAAAAATAACGTTTGAGTGATAAAATCTGTTGGATTAATAAATAAAATATCCATAACTTTTTTAGAAATTGCTTTGTTATATTAAGATATGAAACTGAGTAGATGAACATTTCAAGTATCTTTGAAGAAATTTGCACATAATGACATGATTTGGCTTTACTTGATCAGCAAGACACTTCAGGCAAAGTGGGTCTAAAGCTCACCAGATCTATTGATAGCTTCACCTGCTAGGGGGATGTATGTTCGAATCCCGCCAGAGGGTGCATCTATTCTTTTTAAAGATTTCTCTAATATACAGGTCAGTAGACAAAAATAAATATACTGTTTAATAAATAAATGGAGTGTCTACTCAAATATGGGTATTCATTAAGAAGTAATGTTTAACT
>CAHIKZ030001447.1:2147500-2187085 GCA_903632075.3 Acanthosepion pharaonis
CTCTAAGTTATAAAAAATAGAAATGTATACTCCTTTAAATTGAAGGTACAAACGTTAGTTATAATTGTGACTATTACTGAAAAAACCCCTTAAAACTAATGATATGACAAATAAAATATCCTAATATACATACTTATTCAAGCATTTTAAGACATGCATACACACTAGATCACAAATTACAATGTAAAGAAAACATTGAAACAACCATTTCTTTTTAATAATGCCAATTGTGTACACTTTATATGCTTATTGCATTCCAATTGTTATACCAAACCTTTCATCCAAGATACTCTATTCTAGAACAAATCAAAGCTTTGGTATGACATTAAAGAAAGCAGTTGACATGGTCTGTTGATAACATATCCTATCATAGTAGCCTAATACAAGAGGGACTTAATAATTAGGGGGAGATGTTGGAATTTTTCCCAATATGCAATAAAGGGGGGTTTCTTAATAAAAGGCAGGTTAAAAAAAAATTCTTGGGTTCTTGGGGAGTGTATGTATGTTTGTGGAGATGAGGACTAAAAAATGTCCCTGCCTTCTGTCAATTAGAGTACACTTATGTAGTAAGTGTAGAATAATTCTTACAAATATACAATGACCTCAAATGCATTGACAGCTTGTCACATTTAAATGTAATATGTTATAAGGATGTTGCTATGAAATTGAGGATTTTGTCAACTGAAAGGTTACAATCTTTGAGTGTCAAACATTTTAAATCTTTGCTATTGTGGGAATGATCTTAAAAAAAATTCCAACTATTGAATATTACTTTTGGAAACTTTTTTTTAATTTTTAATTTAATATTTTTAACAGTATTAATAAAAACTGTGGCTGCGAAAAATTTTTCCATTCTCTACCAGCAGAAAAATATTTTCAAAATCATCATCCATGTGTACACAGGGTATGATACATAAATTGTCGTCTAAATTATGCAAAAATGAAAATAACACTGACATCTCATTTTAAGATATATTTACCAAAATTACACAAAAATATCTTGAAATACTAGAGTAAATTTATTCAATAAAATCTCCATTCGCTTCAACCATGGCTTCCAGACGGCTTTGGAATCTCCTGCAACTCTTCTGGATGGTCTCCTTGTTTAAGTTGGTGAATCCTGCTATAATCCTTGCCTTCAGTTCATCTTTGGTGTTACAAGGAGTTTTGTTAGTCTCTCATTCAACTGCACTCCACACATAATAATCAAGGGGGTTGCAGTCTGGAGAGTTAGGTGGGCCAGATATAAAGGGTGGTGTGGTTGCAGAAATTGTCTGACAGCCATGACTGGTTTCTTCTACTTGTGTTGTATAGTTCAGAGTCCTGTTGTTGGACATAGGATCTTCCAGCAGCCACTCTCTTGACCCAGATCAGCACTACCTCCTCAAGACTTGATGTGGGCCTTCGTGTTGAGTCTAAGGCTCTGTGGAACGATGAATGGAGGCATAACGTTGCCATCATTAGTAATCACTCCAAGCAACATATTAACTGGATATACCATCCAACTCTTTCTGAATCCTCTGCACTGTCATCAGATTGACACCCAAACACTCTGAAATATTCGTATTGGAGCTTCCGGCATGAATGCCAAGCAGTACAGCATGCTGTTTCCAAATTTCTGGTGGAGCAAATTGCATCATGGTGCTCTTTTTCTCACAGATGGTGCCCAACTGAAACTACTACACTATGTAGTTGATAAAAACAGACATAAATGCACAAAATTAAAAACATAAAATAGCGACAATTTACCCATCGCACCCTGTAGATTAAAATTTTAGGTTCATTTATATTCTGTTTGACAGCATGGGTACACAGAGCCATACACTAACAAAAAAAAAAAAAATGTTGGTTTGGTTGTTTCATGCCTTCATGAAATTTAAAAAAATTTTTCTTTTTTGTCATCTATCTAATGAAATTTTGTGCTTTGATTTTGTTAATGACAGACTTATTGCCTGAGCCTCCTCTTTTGCCACTTGTGTATTATTGGCTTTTCCTGATCTTTTTTTTTCTTTTTTAACTGTTGTTGCTAATGTGGCTTGTGCCTTCTTATATTGCAGTATAATTGGCTTGTATGTGTCTATGGTGTTTGTCATCGGTCGCTTTGCTCGCTTGTTTGTCAGCGAAGTATCATACCGCATCATGTTTATGGAGCTGCCCTACATCGATAAAATCCTCAAGTTGTGCCTCGACATCTACCTAGTGCGCGAATGCTGTGACTTCCGTCTTGAGGAAGACCTTTTTGCTAAGCTCCTTTTCCTTTACCGATCGCCAGAGACTATGATACGATGGACCAAAATGAAGAGGGAGTAAAAGACGGCCCAGACAAAATGAAGCGTCAAATGAGAACTAAAAGGAAACAAAAATTATCCAGAAAATAATGATTGGTGCAATTTGAATATATTAACATTCATTCCTTTAATTTTTTTTTTTTTTTTTCTGGCAGATATGGGTTCACAAAAACAATCTTGCATGTATGATTGAAAAGTGCATGCATAGAAAGCTGAGTGATAGTAATGTGCAATTTGAATCCAAATTCAATTCAAACCTGTATATAATGAAATTGTATGTTTGTAATACGAGTGATTGTGTTCAGGGTGAATCATGGTCATTCATCACTGTGTGTGTGTGCGTGTATATATATTTAGATTTTTGTTTGTTGAACAACTTCCATACGTGATTGCTGTGTGTGTATGTGCGCGCTCGTTGATTTTGAGGCTGGGGAGAGAGAGATGTATAAGTGGAATTTATGTATAAATAAATATCTTGTGATATGCTTCAGCTATGCTATCTAAAAACACAATGTAGGGGCCACATTTACTCAATAACGGTTGCAATTTAATATGAGTGGCAGGACTGATTTATCCTCCCCTTTCAGTTCATAGATTTTTGTCATCTGCTGAACCTTTTTATCTGCCTTCTAGACTATGAAATATTCGTTTCTCAAAAGCCTTTTACACATAAAATTTTTTAAATGTTTAAAGTTGAAGGTTTCTAATGTTTTTCTCAGCACTAAAGGCTAATCTTTTGATGAATTAAGATTTTTTTTCTGTTCATAGCTAATCATTTTGTTTTTTTTTTTCTTTCTTAAATTTTTCTTTTTTAAAATTGAAAAATGTTAAGCAAATAACCATTGTGAATGTTATGTATTATTATATTTTATTAGTTGTTATCTATTTGAAATTAAATTGTTAGCTAATTTTATTTTATTTTTTTTTAAATTAGTTCGAAAATTTTAGTGATTGGATTTGAAATAATGTAACAGTGTAACACTTTTTTGTTTTTGATAATAAACCTCTAAAAAAAAATTATATAGTAAAACTTTCTTGGAAATTTAAGTCATAAAATATTATTTTCAGGAATCTTGAATTCCTTTTCCTGAACACTATTGTGCTTATGGTGCATAGTGGCTAAATAGGTAAGAATAGTAGTTCTTAATACAACTGATTTTTGTTTAAGCCTCTCTCATATATATATATATCTGATGCAGTAGAAATACCTCCCACATAATGGTAAAACAATGCAAGGTATTTCTGCCACCTACTATATATATATATATATATATATATATAAAAAAAATCCAAATTTGGGAGAAATTATTTCACAGCTGATATCCTATGTCTTGTAAAATCTGTGATACTTAAGTGGTACAAATATCTCGTTTTGCAAACCCACCACCCACATCAGGGTAAGGAATGCTTGGTACATTAACCCTTCCCTGTCTTTACTCCTGACACTGTCAGTTTGTCTTTAGCCAGTGTCCTCTTGATAGCCTGGTCACACAACATTTGTAGGCATGAAAAAACATTTTGTGGTAATTTCTTCAAGTGATTTTTCAGAAGCCTATGAATAGAATTTCATTTAAAAACAATTTATTTCATTATCCAGTATTTATCCGTAAAACACCAATAAATGAACTCATTGTAAACTTTATCCATAATCAGTCAAGAAATTTATAATGAAGCCTTGGATATGTTATTTATTAACTAAAAACAAAATAATTTGAATTGGTCAAGATTTCACTTGGCCTTTCTAGAAGATTTGGTTGCACTATTTTGAAATGTCTATGGATGTATATATATTGGCAAAAATAATCATAAAACAGTTCTATTTTTATGCCAAACAGCTGTCCGTATTTTCTCTTGGTGGATCTATTATTGTCCTTATTTGCAATGTGAGATGTTTCTAGTTTATAAAATATAAGACATTATCTACTTCTTTGTACATAGATACAATTGAACAAGTGGTTTAACTGAAAACCTCAAAGGCAATAGTGCACTTGAAGGTTTGTCTCAGGGTGGGTGTTTTTCATGATTTGTTTGCAAGCTAGTTGCTTCATGTTGGAGCTGAGAAGCCAGTGTGAGATTATGGGCCATTTTCAGTTTATGCACAAGTGAAGCTTCTAATATTGAAAGTGGTTGATAACCTTGAAATTTATGTGGTTCAGTAGTTGATGAGATTAAGATGGGCTGAGTTCCAGGATTAGAAAAAAAATAAGAAAAGCTGACTTCAAAATAAGGTAAAAAGCTCCTTTCTTTCATGTGTGTGTGTGTGGGGGGGGTTGTTATGTTCAAAATTCCATGATGTCCATGGGCTAACCCAAAAAACTGCTGCTGTCAGTCTTCAAATGTCTGTGGCTCAACAGATGTACTAAGTTGTTTCAGTTTAGATTAGCTATACAGAATTTTGTAGTCTGTCATGTTTTGTGTTGGCTGGCCAGTACAATAGCATATTTTGAAAATTTATAATGACCCCCAAAAAAATCCTTCACAGTATAGAATAAAGTTTAATCCATCAGCTTTCAAATTGAATTGTTTCATATTCTACGTTCAAAATTTATACTCAAATGGTAACTTTTAAAACCAGCTCATTACAATGTAACAAATTTTTTTGTTATCAACTTGCAGTGTTTGTTTGCCTATTGGCATGTGCATGCAAAGTGACCTAATTGTAACTTCTTTTGTGCTGTTTTTTTTTGTCTGGTAATTAAACCCTTTTCTTTCCTCATCTCATATTTGCTGGCCTCATCACTGTGCCTTTTGTTATGACATAGCCTTATTTGATAGAAGGCTGTTTGGACATATTATGCTGACAGTGTGAATGCCTTCTGTGAGAAATACTGCAAAGCTCTCTTGTATATACACAATAAATCTGGGATATATAAATTATTTCTTGTTTGTGTTTCTTTATTTTTCTTGTTGTTGTTTATTTCTTCACCTTGTATCTTCCTTCCCATCTCATTACATTTATTTAATCCCATCCACCCCTCCCCAGAGGAGATTTTTTTTTCTCTCAATGTATTTTTTGTTTGATAAATGCAAAATTGGTTATGAAAAATAGAAGTGAGATAATAGTTAAATCTTTTCTTTCAAAATAATTCTATTGCTTTTTGAGTTTATTTATTATTTGAAAGTGTGGCAGAAATATCTCTTACATTTAAAACATTTTGCCACACCCTGTACATTTGTGTATAAGAAGATAGATTTGCTAATTATTAATTTGTATTATTTATACTTTAATTCAAACAATTGTTCTCCTCTTGATTATTATATATGCAACGTTTTGGCTAACTAGCTATCTCCATTGTTTAACTGATATGAGATATCTGTTGAGTGTGTTATTTTGTCATTGTGATGTCAATTCTTGTTGCTTTCTGATTAACCAGTGTATCTTGTTTAGCTATCTAATTCAGGGATTGAACTCACAATGACAGACGCATGTTTAACCAACTTGTATATCCACTATGCTACTGTCCCAAATTATTTACTTTTTTTTTTTAAACTATAATATACTTGGGTGTGCAGTGATGTAATGCATAGTGGCTTAGGATGAGAAAAAGGAGTTCAAATTCCAGTCGAGTTAATGTTCACTTTTGCAAATATCCTTGAGAAAGATATGAATCCATTTCTTCTTTTGTGTAAACATCATTTCAGACAAGGTCCAATAGGCTTGGTTGGCAACCAGTCTAGGAGAAGGAAAACTGAATCTAAAACAGCTTTGAAAGGATTGGACTCTGTCAGGCTGTCTTACCTGAGACACACCACTTCTGCTGTGGCTACAGTACATATGGTGCCTCTTAGATACTTTACAAGTTACAGGACTCATGATTGAATATAATATATGAATTAGTTATCACAAATCCATTTTATTTTCAGTTTGACAAAACAGGAGCAGTTTATGGAAAAAAAATTGCTACAACTGTTATATAGGAATAACGTCTCACTGCCAACATTGGAGTTTGAACAGAGATCACCAGAGAGCAAACAGGCAATCCCATTTTGAATAAATAGATCATGTGATGGTAAAGGAAATATATATATATATATATATATATAATATGAATTAGCGTGGCATCTAATACTATACAGATTGCTAGTCACTATACTTTTTCTCTATACTGATCACTATAAGGATCACTATTCGGTGGTCACTTTTCAAGCGATTTTTATCAAGCAAGTACTATTAATGTGAGTGTTATTTGAAGGCGTCTGACACCAGTATTGTTCAACGGAGTTACTATAGTTGTATCTGCAATTGCAAAGTCTCTACCACAACGAGCAGTACGAAGAGTGACAACGAGTATTCATTAACATTACAAAAGTGGCAATAAGTGTTCATTGACATCACAAAAAAAAAAAACAAAAAAAACTAGTAATGTATTTTTTATTTTTTTTTAACCTCTAGAATCAAGAATGTAGTTAGTGGTAATTTTGTAATTTGACAAGTTTTTAAGGTGAGCATTAAAAAAAAAAAAAAAAAAAAAAATAACCCCAAAACTCCTACCTCACCCACCTGAAAAACAAATATTGTAAATAATTAATATCATCTGATAGAGGCTAAGAAATCCATGCAAATGTATTTTTTTTACATTAGTCATAAATTAGAAATGATTCATGGCATTGGGGAAGCCAAGTTTTTTTTTTTTTTTTTTTTTTTTTTCTGTTTCACTTCATTTGGTTATGTATTTGTTTCTTTGGGGAATTTTGTTCATGCTTTGAAATTATAATTAAATCAGTTTGGTTGTCATTTATTTCATATACAGCATCTTGTATTATAGATTAGTTTTGTTAGATCTTCAAAAATATTTCAGCATTCTGTCTGACTTTCTGGGATGAGGAGTCATCATTATTTACATGTGGACTATTGTCCTCATCTTCTGTTTTCACGTTGTGCTTTCTGGAACATTGTAATAGCAACAACAAAGATGAGGACAATAGTCTGCATGTAAATAATTTATATTGATATTAAAAAGAAATATCAATATGTGCTTGCTTCTTTTTAATACAACACTGATTTTCATACTAAGTTCATTTAAGGCAAAAAATAGATTTATTTAAATAATTAAATTATTAAAAAATAAAATTAAAAACATCAACAATTGTTGCAAAAGATCTGGTTGGAAATGAATGACAAAATTTACTTTAAAAGATTTTTAATTTGAATATGCAAATTAGTTAATTTCATTAAGTTGGCTTACAGATGTATCATGTTGAAACACCAGTTCTTGTACTATTACTTAAATTAAGCAAGATTGAGCTTTGGTCTGTACTTATATAGGTGATCACTTCAGAATGCCAGGTACTGTAAGCATGGATGATCAGGTAGTGGATAATGGCTCAGGATTTGAATTTGAAGAGCTGAGTTCCAATTCCAGTTGACTTCATTGTATTCACTTACATAGGAAAGGTATTAATCCATTTCTTCTCCCCCCTAGTTACGGGTTAATTAGTAGGACTTGTATCAGTAAATCATTATTATCTTCAAAAGATTCTTACAATCTAAGTATTTTCTGGCTTTAAATAACCTGCAAAAGTTTGGTAACACGTTAAAAAAAACAAAAAAAAAAAAACAAATGAATCCACCGTTTCTCCCTCAGCTATGGGTTAATTAGTAGGACTTGTATCAGTAAATCATTATTATCTTCAAAAAAAGTATTTTCTGGCTTTAAATAACTGCAAAAAGTTTGGTAAAACGTTAAAAAAAAAAAAAAACAAATGAATCCACCGTTTCTCCCTCAGCTATGGGTTAATTAAGGACTTGTATGAGTAAATAATTATCTCCAAAAAAAAATTCTTACTACGTAAAAATATATTCTGGCTTAAAAAGAAAATCCATCAAGCTGTAAGTTGGGTAGTATAAATAAACGGTTTTAAAATTATTAATGTGAGCTCAGTCCCAGGGATCTGTCCTCTTCCCATAAGGCAAGTATTCTCCATTGTACTAAGAAGTGTACTAGGATCATTGTCTGATGCCAGAGGCCTTTCCAGAAGTCAGCCTGTCAGAGTGTGGGGACTGGAGCAATTTATTTCTCTCCTGCCCATGTATGTGTGTGACCCCACTTTCAAGTTGACCTTTGGTTATAATCTGTTCAAGTAGACACAAATTCTGTAATAAGACTGAATTTATTTAATGCCAATTCTAATTTTCAGTGTTTTGAGCAGACACAAAACTTGTGCTTCATACATTAGAACAGTGATTCTCAACCATATAATGTGTGTGTGTGTGTGTGTGTGGAAGTAGCAAGGGTACAGTGTAATTATTTGAATAAATGAATAAGTATTAAACTTTTTATTCCATATTAACTAAAAAGGCTTTATCAGTTTTATTGCAATTTTCTATTTCTTATTTATGTGAATTAGTATTCTCAAACCTAAATAACATAAAAAAAAATAAGAAACGAGAAAGACTATGCTCAACTGAACAAGAAATGAGGGTCTGCTTATCGTACATCCAACCAAACATTGACGAAATCGTGAAAAAAGACCAGGCACAGGTTTCCCACTAAATAAGCTGCACAAATAGTTGAATAGAAACATTGAAATAAATTTAATATTTGTGTGTGCATTTAAAAAAAAATGGTTTTATTTTGTAACATTTAAATGTATACCCTTTAAAAATTTTGCTAATTTTGTTGTGATATTTTTATTTGCTCCTTAGTCTGCCATTGATTAAAAAGGTTGAGAAAAACTACATTTGGTAAAGATGTCTCACCTTGGAGAAGTGGTTAGCAGGCTTCTGTCCACACTTTTATCCTTGTGCCAGTTTTGAATCTTAGTATTTTTTCACAAATTTGCTATTGTTTTCACTTATATGAGCTTGTCTGGCATAAGGCAACTTATAGGTGAGTACTGGAGTTTCTAGCAATAATTTCTAAATAACAAGTACAAAAATTTAAACATCTGGAAAGTGTCCTAACAGTGGATGGAAAGTGCGACACTGAGATCAGAAGACATATTGAGATGGACAAAGATGCATTCCAAAAGCTAAGCAGAGTATTAAGACACAGGAAAATTTTGTTAGAAACAATGAAAAGAGTATTGAACTGTTACGCAATATCTGTCCTCCTATATGACAGAGAATGCTGGGCAAGAAGAAGAAAAAAACTTGCAGCAACAGAAAGATGCTGAGGATACCATGGACCTAACATGTGAGCAAAGACGAGGTTTTAGAGAAAATGTCAACAAAATGGAAACTTATACTTAACATCAGGGAGAAGCAGTTGAAATTTCTGGGGCATGTAATGAGGAAGGAGGGCTTGGAAAATCTGATATTCACGGGATAGATTAAGAGGTTAGA
The DNA here is from genome assembly GCA_903632075.3 of Acanthosepion pharaonis. Taxonomy (NCBI): domain Eukaryota; kingdom Metazoa; phylum Mollusca; class Cephalopoda; order Sepiida; family Sepiidae; genus Acanthosepion; species Acanthosepion pharaonis. Next base: position 2,157,074 of record CAHIKZ030001447.1, read on the forward strand.
CGGATAGAGTAAAGCCTGTAACATATTTGATGAGCTTGAGTAAATGGATAGTAGAACAGGGTTTGAGAGAAATAAAAAGAAAAAAAATTATTAAGAGCCACAAGGGACAGGAAGATGTGGAGGGCTATGATCGTCTACGTCCTGAATATACACGGCATGTAAAAGAAAGAAGCTGGGCATTAATGAACAGCTGAAGTATATGAACAAATATATACATAGACATTGCGTAATTGAAAAAGTTTTTGTTAGCATTTGGCATATATTTTATTTTAAATTTAAAAATATGGCTTCTGTTTGTATTTTGACCGCTGTCATATCAATTAACAAAAATGTCAGAAGATTGAATTCAACTTCGTAAGGAGAAGGCTGTGAATAACAGAACGTGTCAAAAATGGTTTGCAAAGTTTCTTGGTGGATTTCTCACAGAAAGATGATGAACAATTGTGGTTCATAGCGATCAAAACAGGTGTATGATTAACAGACTACGTGAAGGCTAGCTAATTTACTCAAAATATTCAAAAATCTTCGGCACCAGACTGATTATGTTAGTTACTTTGATGTGTTGCTTCCTCATAATTTTAGCGAAAGAAAGTAAAGTTTCCACCTGTGAGTCACTACGTAAATATAACGAAAATGCTTTTCTAAACATTGCTTCGTCGGATTACCTTTTATTTAGGTCTTTACAGAATTCTCTGGATAAAAAAAAAGTAATTTCACAAGAATATTGCAAAGGGCACTTAAAGCAACGATTGAAATTATCAAGTTGATTGATAGAAGTCGATATAAAACGTAATAGATATATTTTGTCAAATGAAATTAATGTAGAAAATAAATTTCGACAAACAACGAATAGCTTACTGTTGTGTGGGGAATCTGATAGGTGCTTTTTCCTCCATTTACACTTCTATCAAAAAAAAAAAAAGAAAAGAAAATGGCCAAATTTCTCAGGTATGAGAAAAAGGGGGACAAATTAAATAGGAAGGAAATATAAAAACTTACAGAGCAGGCCAAGAGTCAGAGACAAAAAAATTGTTACACAATCTGGTACTACTATAGTATGGTATCTACCGTCCATTTTCTACTATAGTATGGTATCTACCGTCCATTTTTTTTACTATAGTATGATATCTACTATTCATTTTCTACCATGGTACGATATTTACCAACTGTTGTAAGTATGAAATATGTTAAAAACCATTAAAGTTTGTAGTATAAACTTTATACTATTCAGTTATTGTATTAGGTGACTTTCCAGTAAAAATGACTGTAGTACTCATTGGGATTCGGTGAAGAAAATAATACACTAATTTTAAAATTTCACACATTTTGTAAGGTCGTTCTCAACAGATTCTCCCCCAGTTCCTATCCCACGAACGCAGGTGTCCCCCAAGGCTCCATCCTTGGCCCCACTCTATTTCTTATTTTCATCAACGACCTTCCTGACGCCATAGATTCCCAAGTTGGCATCTACGCGGACGACACTACAATTTACTCCTGCCTCGAAAACAAATCTAGTGTCGGTGACAAAACTAACCTGGCCGTGCGTCTTGAAATGGACCTCCAATCGGTTGTTAATTGGGGCAAGAATTGGCTGGTCAACTTTAACGCCTCAAAAACTAAACTACTCTCCATAGAGATTCTTCTCTGCCCCCCCCCCAATTAGAATGTCTGATAGTCAACTTCTTGAGAGCAACTCCCTGCGTCTGCTCGGTCTCACGTTGACTGCTGACCTGAGATGGAACAAATACATTGAGTCAATTGCTTCTTCCACCGCGAGGAAAGTTGGCTCTCTGTGCCGCGCCAGGAAAATTTTTCTCCCGGAATCGATACTTCAACTATACAAATCAAACCATTCGCCCTTGCATGGAGTATTGCTGCCATATATGGTCTGGGGCACCTTCTGTTTACCTCGGAGTTCTTGACAAGATCCAGAGACGGATATGCAATATAATTGGCCCTGATCTGGCATCTCGTCTACAGTCACCTCTCACAGACGCGTATATAAATCTCTGTCTTTTCTACAAATACTTTCATGGTAATTACTCCGATGAGCTGCTTTCACTGGTTCCCAGACTCCATGAATTCAAGCGCCCTACGAGGCTGGCATCCTGCTCCCACCCTTACACTGTATAAACTTTTAAATGTAGCCGTCTCTTCTACTCCAATAGCTTCATACCTCGCACCTCTTGCCTGTGGAACACCTTTTCCAATTACTGTTTCCCTGAGAGCTATAATCTCCAACTATTCAAATGTAATGTCAATCGGCACCTCCAGTTCTATCCATCTCCTCATCTTTTCTTCTATCACTCCTATCTGATCTCGCTCCAAATCTTCTGCAACCCCCTGCATCCTAGTGGCTTCACGCCTTGCTCGGGGCGTAATGCTTAAAAAAACAAAACAAAAAACATAAATACCTCTTTTATGAATAAAAATTAGATAAATACGTCACTCTTGAGGTCAAAATAACACTGTATGTACTTTGAGAAATTAATGGCTGTGGGTTGTTTGGTAGAGTGCATCGTTATTTACCGTAGGTCGCAAATGCCTCGATAGATATCATACTATAGCAGCACCCACAATCTGCTAAAACTAGCTAGGGACCGGCTCCGAAGCCACGTCCGTGTGTCTCATGCATTCGAGATTATTAATTTCAACATGGTGCTATTCCCGCACTCCAGCTTGTTACTTTTATTCACCTTTACGTTACAGGATTCAATCTTTTCCTATTACACCTCATTTTCACACTATGCTGGTGTTTAAAGTAATCAGTTAGGAGGAAGAAAGGTTTGTTCTTGTAGATACTCTTCAAACGCGTGTTCCATAATATTATTCTAGCCACAGCTTGAGAAACTTCGATCATTTTACTCCAGTCCACGACAAAGGCACATTGTTATGCAGCATCTAAACGGACGTAATGCGACCCATCAACGCACTAGCAGAATCTTCCAAAACCGGCAGATCATTTAGCAAGAGGAGAAAGCTGTTTTGTTTTCTTCCCTCAAACCGCTGCCGCTGTGGTCGCACTCTGGCACATCGCCCTGGCTTGCTTTGAAAGCTCAGCTTTTGAATGACAGTCAATTACAGACCAGATAGATGCATTTGGCAAAGGTGTCGTGAAGACAATAAAATGCTAATCATATCGTTGGTAACAAAATGGTGTCCTATCAATAGGCGGTTCTTGTCGAATAGACGTGTGGAAAGAAATATTGAGACACTAGCGCGTGCTCTTAGTTGACAAGAGGACAGAGTTGCAAAGCGAGACAAGTGTCCAGAAAGGAGGTAAGGTACAGATTCAGTAAAAAAGCGTGTTCCACGGAATTATAGGGCAACGAAAAGGGAAATCTGTTATTTGACTGCTGTCTTCCTGAATCCTCTTCTTTTATTTTACTTTCTTTTCATTAACGATTTCTTATTTGGTTTCACCCTCAGTAACACCTTGCGTTTTAGTGACGCTGTCGTCTTGCCTGGGAGTGAGAGGATTAAAAAGAAATCCACACCGGGGGAAGCTCCAACCTCTCCAAGCCGTGTTTGTGCAATACATAACCGCCAAGCAGATACTAAACCTGCACCAATCTTGATGAGTGTTCATACCCTCAAAGAGGCCCTACGCTCGTGTTGCCCAGTCCTCACTGCCCAGTCTCGGTAGAGTTCAGGAACTCTCGTGCGGCCTTGTGGGTGATGAATTATTCTCCACCCTGCAACCTCTATCACACAGACGAATCTTTGTCAGCCTTTCACTACGATATCGCTATTATTATGGCGGATGTTCGGACGATTTACATTCCTAAGCTCCACCTGCTCAGACCTTCACAGCTAGGAACCGCCATGCCATGTTCAATATGGCAAATCCCCCCCATTCCCCCTGTCTTCCTTTGATAAAAAAAAGCAAGTTCCATTCAGACAGCTTCTTCCCCGGAACTTTTATTTTGCAGAACAATCTCCCAAGGGAATGCTTCACGGATCTCTTTAAGTCCAAGGTCAACCGAAATCTATCCTACTTATCCTCATAATACTTACTCACCTCCCTCTCCTTTACAATCTAATTCAGTAACGTTCTACTTTGAGTGAGTCTTGGGCCTTGTATTGGGTGAACTAGCAAAAATAATACATTTGGTCCCGCTAACGTTGACGCCTATGAATAATGACAATAACAAAGATATTGCAAAATAGACAATTATCTATCTATCTATCTATCTATCTATCTATCTATCTATCTATCTATCTATCTATCTATCTCAAAATATGTGTGTGTGTATGCATGTATGTGTGTGTGTGTGCGATCGGATGGTGTTCATGCGTTTCCACAGTTTTCATCCGATTTCGATGACTTTTTTGTTTCATAGATAATTCTTCAGTGCCAGTCTTGAGTCCAAATTGATTGGAAAAATTACAAGCTTGAAGGTGAAAAATCGAAAAAACAGATTTTTTACACTTTGCACAAAAATCAAAGGCAAAATTTAATGTCTGTAAAACACAGCGTACAATCAATTTAGAGAGTTGAGATCTAACGCAAAAGATTATTAGAATTATAAAGAAAATATATTATAAATAAAAATTATCGTATATTATTATTATGACGGTCCATGGAAGAGGTTTCTTCCTTGCAAGATTGAGAACGCAAAAACGGCCCTTTTCAGGGTCACCCCCACCATTCAAATTGGAGATTAATTAATTTGGGGATGTGCCTCAGTTGCACCCAACTGTTGTTACTAATATTGATTTTCAGGTGGGCTGACTTTAAACTCAAACTGCTCCAAGTGAACGCAAAAATTCCAAGTAATGACACGCCTGGTCGTACACGGGTTATACTGCTAGTACATCTTATATCTTTCATCGTTTTTTAATTTACTTTTAAGGAAAGCGATAATGCAGCTAGAACGCAGGGGTTTACAGGGAATGAAGGAGAATGAGAAGATTGAGAATGGGCAGAATTAAGGAAAGGACAAAAAAAAAACAAAAAAAAAACAAAAAAGGAGCAGGGTTCAAGAAGACAGAAGATGGCGATTGATGTTGCATTTAAATTTTTGAATATTGTAGTTATCAAGGAAGCAAGATAAGGAGGTCTACGGTTGGAAAGTGTGAGAAAAGAAACTGTTAAAAATGGTGGTTGCATTTAGCTAGTTCATTAGTAAAACTGTGAGACCTAGTTGCCAATCTAGTAGCAGACTTAAATTCATGTAATCGAGGTACCAGGGTGGGGGGAAAGCTCATCTGAGCAGTTGCCATGAACATATTTGTACAAGAGACAGAGGGTAGCCACGTCACGTCTGTGAGAATGTAACTGAAGTCAAGATATCTTGGTTGGTAGTCGGAGTTTTGTCATGCGAATTTAAAACATATAACGCCATGCTTTGCTTGTGCTAATAATCTAATCTGTTCCATATATCTTTCAAAAGAGATTTTTTTTAAAGTCGGGTTACTAAAACATTCTGGAATACTAAGAACCCTTAATTCATTGCTGAAAAATTCAGATATTTAGGATTCGTAATCAGTATCAAGAAAGTACGATAGAGTAATGGCTCGGATTGAGGAATTGGAGAGCCGAGTTCGAATTCCAGTCGAATCCATTACTTTCACGTAAGTGAAAGTAATGGATATGAATCCTCTTTTCTCTCCCCCCAGCTATGGGTAAATAACAGACCGGGTTCTATAGCCTTGGATGGCAACTGGTGTACCACAGAAAGAAATGGTAACATACTGCGGAAAAAATCTGTCTTGAAAGATACATGAACGCCTAATGGCATATAATCAGTATCGATATATATTTTTGGCAGCCACAATTGGAATTTCCTACATAAAATCTAGGTGAGGAACAGACCTAGTTTTATAGTGATTTTTTTATCATTTCATTTTCATTATCCAAGCAAGGCAATAAAGCCACTAAGAAGAAATGGGTTACTGAGTGTTATAGAATATGAGAAATAATAATAATAATAATAATAAAACACCCTTAAGGAGAGAATACAGCAAAAGAGAAGAAAATAAGAAAAAAGATAACGATTGAAATTACATCTAAAATTTTGAAGATCCAAATTGATGAAAAGCAGCAAGCCGGAAGAGAGTCCCACAAGGGAGAAGTGCGAGAGAAGAAACAATTAGCATAGAACTTGCGGTTACATCTAGAAATTTCAACTTTAAATTGATGAGACCTAGCCGCCAATCTAGTACTACGCTTAAATTCATAAAATCTAGATACCATAGAGAAAGCTTCGTCAGAATAATTACCATGAAAGTATTTATAGAAAATGCGGAGGAAAGCTATGTTACGGCGGGGAAAAAGTGACTGAAGATGAGATGCCAGGTCAGCGTCAATAACATTGCAGATTCTTCTTTGAATTTTATCTAGAATCTCTAAATATATAGCAGGCGCACCTCATCAGGTGTAGCTACAATATTTAAAGCGTGGACGGATGGTAGACTTATAAATGTTATAATATAGATTCTGGAGAGAAAAATTGTCTAGCAAGACACAGGGAACGAGGTATTAAGCGTAGCTTGCATGTGGCACAAGGCCAAAACTATGGAGCACTCAGTGAGGATCAAACTCACGTCTCGCCAGTAATTGATCTAGCGAGACGAGCTCGCTAACCATTACAACACGTTGAAATGTCTAGGGCTTAGTTTTATATGAAGAGATGTTTTTATTCCTAATATTGACACTTTGCTCTGTCCCATTGATAAAGGAATCAGGAGCTTAGCTTGTTTTCCATTTCGGATTTCGGTGTCGCATTTTCCGTCATCTGTTCAGGCGCTCCCACGAACCTCTGTAGATTTGATTCTATTCGACCAGGTTGACTCAATAATGTAATGCAACAACGGAAACTCATTGATCAAATCAACCAATCGTCGGTCAGGCCAACTGCATTACATCCTAGCTTCCTGGTTCACGCTGTAATCACCCATTAGAAAGTTGTCTAGGAACGGCCAGAGAAGGCTCTGAATGCCGAAAACTTTGCATGCATAAACCACAACGAGCCGAAAGTGTCACAGAAACATCGATCACTAACAATCGTTTTTTTTTTCTTTATTGCGCTGACATGCACAAGAGTTTCTTTTAGGTAACTACGAAGTAATGTCAAAATGTGTTTCGCCAAAAGAGGCCGTGTTCACGCGAAAGAACGAAAGATCACGGAGAAGGTAAACTACTTTAGACCGAACGTTTATGCTGTTCACATTATTAATAGCCGGGTTAAGAATTATTCTGTAACAGTAAATAAAACTGTACCTGGGTTAACGACATAGACGACCTATCCCCCAAACTACCAGATTTGAACCTCATTCCTTCTAAAGATGCAAAAGATTCATGGGATATAATAGCTAGTCATGCGGACACCTCGATGTGGCGTAATGGTTAGCAAGCTTCTCTAGAACACTTGCGACTGAGTAGTGAGTTCGATCCTCACTGGGTGTTCTACACTTTCAGCCTTGTGTCACATCTGAGCTACGCTTGGATAATCGCTATAATAACTAGTCATATTGTTGGATGAATATAAATACGGGCTTTCTGAAGTTAGGTTTTGTAGACTTAGACAATTAAACTGAAGAACATTTTCTGGCATAATTCTTATTAGTCAAAAGGCGAACTAAAAGACCATTAACTTAACTTATATATAATGTCTGATTAAATAAGTTACAAAGATAACAAAATCCCTTTCCTTGACATTTTAATAGACACAATTAATAACACATTTACTACCTCACCATATAAAAAAACCACCAGTATAAACTTTTACACTATAAGAGTGAATGTCCTAATAGTACTTATACAGAATTTACAGAATTTAATTAACCTAGTACAAATTAATTCCTCCACAAAAAAAATTCTACAATGAACTAAAAGATGTTAAGCAGACTCTCATTAATAATGACTTCCCAAACCACATTGTAGATGAGCAAATAAGACGATTTATTAAAAACCTCAACACACGTCAAATAGAACATGATGCTTCTTCAAAGGACCGTAAATATATAACTCTTATATTGTAACCAGATGCATGTTAACTACTAAATCATAAAAACTCATTCGTACTAATATATTTTCTATGGATCCTAATAAAAATAAAATTAATCATAGCTTATACAAAATACAATACAACCAATTTAATTATTCGCAATAATTCCTTCCCATCAATTGATGTATTACGTAAAACCAACATTATATATAAATTCATATGTCCCTTGGGAGAATGTATCTCCGACAGAATAAACAAATATATATGTTGAATATACGACAACTACATTATCAGGACGTCTTACTCTACACATCTGACCATTGCGATACATTTACACCAACATTCCTGTCCACATTCATAATATAAAAAATACTGATAGATAACACAAATATCCTACACGAAGAAAATGACAAATTCAAACTCCAGATCCTCGAAGCAATCTACATTAAAAAGTTAAAAGCCGATACTGAATAGAATCAGCTATTAATACAGTAGTAATGTTCTGAAATGCATAAACAAGGAACAGTTTTTCACGCTTTAATGCGCGTATCATTATGACATTACAACACAGAAGAAAAAAATCCATCGTGGAAATTTTTTTTACGCTCCAATGAACGCGAAGCATGACTGTCAACCGTTGCATTTAAAGAAAAAAAAATACAGTAATGGATAGCAACACGCAGTTTTGTATTACTACTTGCACCACTGAAGATGATCTCGGAAGATCGAAAGTACTTGGAATATAAAATCGACTTTCCCAGTTATAGCATATTTCTCACGTCATTTATTTACGATACACGGAAGGTTATTCGTAGTATGAACGGATTATACTAAAAATAAGCAGACATAATGACTGTAATTTTATTTAATCAGACATATCTAAAAGAGAATTTACTGCGTAAATACGCAAATATATATATATGTATGTATTTGCGAATTTATATTAGAGAATATATATATATTTGCGTATTTACGCAGTAAATTCTCTTTTAAAACCATTTGTTTTGCATTCAACATCATCACTTGATAAGACACCGGGAGTGTTGAAACAAAATGGCTATTTTTTGTAGGGATTTTATAACATGTTTATGTTATAAATTTTCTAAATAAATAATTATATATATATATATATATATATATATATATATATATATATATATATATATATATATATACAGTATGTAATTACATATGTACATACATACACACAGATATTTTATGTATGCATACACTATACGCACCGTATGTATTAAGGTTATTCGTAGTATGAACAGATTATACTAAAATAAGCAGACATAATGACTGTAATTTATTTAATCAGACATGTCTAAAAGAGAATTTACTGCCTAAATACGCAAAATATATATATATATATATATATATATATATATATATATATATATAGTACGTAATTACACATGTACATACATACAGATATTTTTATGTATGCATACACTATACGCACCGTATGTATAAACTCGCACACACACTCATACTAACACAGACTGTCTAGAAAAAAGTTCACTGTTAATAACTCATTCTCGAATCCGCCCCCCTTAAAAATCAAATTGCTCCCGCCTGTGGGATGCGCTCCCATTTTGGGAACCACGGAGCTAGATATAATCGTAAGTTCTATTTTATTAGTTTTTGTATTCGCACTTCTCACCTGTGTAACTCTGTTCATGCTTCTTGCTTCTCTGTCACCTACAATCTTCAGAAATTTAAATGCAACGTCAATCGCCATCTTCTGTATTTTCTGAAACCTTATTATTTTATTGTCCTTTCTCCTCACTAAAGTTTTCTCATTCTCTTCCATTCCCAGTAACCTTGCGTCTTAGTGGTATCATCCCCTTGCTTGTGGTGAAATGATAAAGACATATGTGCAAACCGCATCCAATATGTCATCATCTTTGGAGAACCGCTGCCCTCTGAGTGACTCTTTGATTGTGTAGCGCCTAGGCAGCAACTACCTTCTCTTACTTCATGGAATCTGTCAAACTTCTGAGAACACACATGAGTAGTCGATATACTGCAGGAACTACCACGACTCACTTGAAGGCTTTCACAGAGTTTAGCAATAGATATTTTCCTCTTATCTATAAAGAGAGCAGCAGGCTTTTTAACTTTATCCTCCTCCACATCAGCAGTTGACCTGCTACTGCGGGGCCTGTCACAAGGGTTACTATATTGGCGCCATATCCCTATGCATGACTCTCACTACTTTCAGTAGATATGTTTAAGGAAATGTTGATAATGAAAAATTTTCCTCGTATAGTTTCGATGAAAGTGGAAAATATGTGTTAGGGTAATGTTTATGAATGTAGTAAAAAACAAGTACTGATTATTTTCTGGCTTTAAATAACCTGTAAAGTGTTGATAAGCCGTAACAAACAAATCGGAAACCAGCATGTTGATCCCAGTTGCTATGCTTACAACATTTCGACCATTGTACACACTGGGCTTTTTCAGGGATAGATTGTTCTCATTCTGGTTTTCATGCTATGGGGAGATAACTCATATCAGTTAATACTCACCAAACTTATTCATCTTTGTGCCGCTGGTTTGTTTTTTTCTACTGAACCAGAGAATGCGAGTTCAATCCCTAAGTTTGATAGTGCAGAAAAGTCACCTACACTGGTTCAGCGAAAGAAACAAATTGGTGACACAAAGATGAATGGGATTGGTGAGTATTAACTGAAATGAGTTATCTCCCTTAAGTATAGAATGCCAAATGAGAACAATCTACGCCTGTGGATAAAATAAAAAGTTAGGCTAGAAATACTGAAAATGATATTGATCACAAGATGCAAGGCCAATCGCTATCTTCTGCCTTCCTGAAATCTTTTCTTTTATTGTCTTTTCTCGTCACTAAAGTCTTTTCAATCTCTTTTCTCTTTCACTCTCAGTAAACTCGACGTTACTTAACTTCGTTGATCGTACGAGAACCAGTGTTTTAGCGTGATATTTCTATAGCTCTGATCTTTCAAGTAGCCGTTCGTGTATATGTACACGCGTGCCCATCGTCTTACACACAAACATACGCAAATTAGCTGATTTGTTTCGCAGTACAATCATCACGATTTCGATTCACACACGGTGATCCCCTCCATTTCTGGTTTTGGGTTAAGTTCAGTAACTACTGAGTAATAGAAAGATTCGCGATTATGCCATGTAACCAATTCTATTCATTAAATGTACAGAGATTATTCGTTTGTAAGTTCTGTTAATTTCTCTAGGCTTTTCTTTAGTTTGATAAATGGTATGGTTAGATGGTATCACTTTCTTTTTGACGTACAGAAATGCGCACGATGGCGATTAGGTCGCATACAAGGATGTGTATCCGTGCGTAACATATAAGTCATGAAAAGCCGATAAAAAATCAGCTCCACAAAGCGCTTAACTGAGAGGGTTTGGAAATTTTGATTCAGTCGATATCAACACACGACTGTCTGCAAATATCACCACCTTTCGCACATAGCAAAAATAAAAAAACAGAAAAAAAGGAAAAGAAAAGAAAAACTAAGCCTAAGAAAATAATATTCTTGATGAAGTGATTGATTTTTCCAATAGAAATCTCATCTGATTTTTCATTGATTGATAAGTTGTTTAGCGGCTTGCTCAGATGAATTTTTATTTTAGGTACGCTATATCATGAGTAAAACTTTAAAAAATATTTTTTTTTTCAGAAGACTAAGTTACAAGAACTCGTAATCACACGTCACGGTTTGTTTGTTGATTCCGAAAGCAGAATACCAAAGGTGCATTTTTTTTCTCCATAACACATCCTACCATAATGGAGCTAGTGCACACTTGTCTGTTCTGGTTTAACTGAAATTAGGAAAGCGGGTTTGGCTTGCAGAATATTCATCTCATATTTCTTCATGATACTGACATTTGCATCAGCTGTTTATTTAATCTTGAGCTCTTCTTTCTCACCACAAAATGATCACTCATAGTCCATTTTTATCGTGGGCCTTCCTTCTCACCATAAAATGATCACTCATGATCCATTTTCATTATGGGCCTTCCATCTAACCATAAAACGAGCACTCATGGTCCATTTTTTTTTTTTTTATCGTGGGCTCTCCTCGCCATAAAATGATCACTCAGGTTCAATTTTTATTGTGGGCCTTCCTTCTTATCATAAAATGATCACTCCTGATCCATTTTTATCATGGGCTCTCCTAACCATAAAATGTTCACTCATTATCCATTTTTATCATGGGCCTGCCCTCTCATCATAAAGTGATCAATTATGATCTATTTTTATCATGGGCCTGCCCTCTCATCATAAAGTGATCAATTATGATCTGTTTTTATCATGGGCTTTCCTTCTCACCATAAAATGATCACTCCTGATCCATTTTTATCATGGACTCTCCTAACCATAAAATGGTCACTCATTATCCATTTTTATCATGGGCCTGCCCTCTCATCATAAAATGATCAATTATGATCCATTTTTATCATGGGCCTGCCCTCTCATCATAAAGTGATCAATTATGATCCATTTTTATCATGGGCTTTCCTTCTCACCATAAAATGATCACTCAGGATCCATTTTTTATCGTGAGCTCCCCTTCACACCACCAAGGCCCGATTTGAAAAATGAGACAATTAAAAAGTAAATGCAAAACAATTTGTTCTGTTGAAATCCTAACAAAAGAAATGAAATTTTGAAATTTGGCTTTTAACTCTAAAAAAAAAAAAATAACGAGAAATATCTGCAGCTTCATCACAGAGAACCATTTTTGTCCATCATCAGTATGGCTGATGCTAACCTCAAGGAGAGCAACTCATTGCGCCTTCTTAGTCTCACGATTCCTACTGACATGAAGATTATATTCAATCAATTGTTAGGCCTGCTATTATGAAGGTTTATTTACTCTGTCGTACCAGATAATTTTTCTTGTCAGAATCCATCTTGCACATTTATAAATACGTGCATGCATTGAATATTGCTACCATATCTGGTTTGGTTCTCAATCTATATATCTCAAGATTCTCGACAAAATTCAAAGAAATCCACCGTGACGTGGTTTTCGCTATATTTTCTATAAATATTTCATGGCATTTTCTTGGTACCTCGACCACGTAATTGAATCGTACTACTAGATTGGCAATTAGGTCTCGTCGTTTTACTGTTGAAATAGCTAGATATAACCGTAAGTTCTATTTTAATAGTTTCTTCTCTCTCATAGCTCCGCCTGTGGACCTCTCTTTTGGTTTCTTGCTTCCATGTCACCGTCACATACAATCTTCAATTATCTAAGTGAAAATCCAATCACCATCTTCTGCCTTCCTGAACCCTGTTCTTTTATTGTCCTTTCTCGTTAGTAAAGTTTTCTTGTTCTCTTCCACCCGCAGTAACTATTTGCGTCTTAGTGGCATTATCACATTGACTGGGGTGAAATAAAACAAAAAGCACTCTTTTTGTTTTTTTCTTCGCGATTTCGATTTTCCAATTATCGATTTTAATTAATAAGAATTGTTTTGGACAGAGTCAAATTTTATTTTAGGCAGGAAAAATTCCAAATTCGATGCTTATATTTTTTTGTGTATTCAGTATGCTAAGCTTCGTTCAGCACAAGGCTTCGATATTAAAGCTCCAATTAAGGCTCCATTTTTTTTTCAGACTTTGCATGTCAGATCATTTCTAAAGTTTTTGCATCTCAGATATCATGAGATGCGATCGATTATGCTGGAACTCTCTATAAGATTTCTGCTGGTGAACAAAACTAGGCACACTACATTTAGCAAGCGGGTCGTATGCTGATACGATTATTTTCTTTCTTATCTTATTTTATCAAATAGGCATTGAAATATCAAATTCTCAGCCACACTTCATCAATGGACAAATCGATAGTAAACTAATTACCAAACTGGTATTATTGGTTCTTTAAGCGTCTGGTATTTTTACTGAGTAAATACACAAACTGTGTGTGTTAACTTTCCTTCCTCTTCCCCAATTAGCATACATTGCGATGGTTGATCATGTGACCCTCTATGACCAGTCAGTGAAAGCCAGTCTATGCTTCGGATAGTTTGGGGGTAAATGCCGTGAAGGGAAGACGCTTTTCTGATGTGTGGGTAAACAGAGCCTTTTGCAAAAACGATGTGCCGGACTTGTGAGCAAAAGTCGTTTTTGTAGCATCCACTAGCTTTACTTTTCTGAGTCGGAGAGAAGGCGTGTAGCACATTTGTAGACGTTATTAGCATGTCTTCGTTCTAGAAAATAAAACAAACAAACAAAAAAACTTCGTTTATGTTTTTCCCATTTCCCTCTAACTGTCTTTGTTTTTTTTTTTGTTTTTTTTTTTAAATTTTAAATGTTTGGGTAAAACTAAAAGGCATATATTATTCAGGCCGACAATATCAATTTGATGAATCCAATATTATTATTTATTTAGCAACATGAAAATGAAACCGGTGAACCGAATTCAAAATTCCGTTGAGACAGTTTGTGTTTATTTCGCCTTACTGTCCTTGCGAAAGGCATGAGTTCATCTACCCTTTCTCTTCTTTGCTATGATTAAAATACAAGGGTAAAGTGAGATCTATATTCTTGGTTGGCAACCCGTCTAGGTTGAAGAATTCAAATCGGCGTGACCACTACGTATAACATGATTGTTACTGAAAACGCAGCAGCGACACCTTGTGTGGTGTTGTTGCTACCCGAGGTTGAGTTTACAGGTTTCAAGAAAACAAGACAAATTTGGAATCTGCTTCAGCAAATTAAGTCTGAGGCAAGTAAGATGAATGGAATGAAAATTTTTGGTTGACTTGTTTTTTTAACGCATCACTGGGACTAGTAGAAATGCGAGGCAAGTTTCTCAGTGACGCCTTCACTGATTGAATCAGTAAAGGATTTGATTGGCTGATTTTATGACATGTCAACTCTTGTGTTTTCTAATGTCGAAGTTATTTTTTTAGTCTAATTTTATTATTCAAAACGAAATCGTCTTATCGTATAAAACAGTTTTAGTTTTAGTAATAGCTTTTCTATATTATTATATAATATTATTATTTCCCTTGATTTCTGTTGTATACAAATTTCCTTCTGGGTACCAACCAGAGACCTAAGGTCAGAAATGGCTTCGGGATATTTTCCAATGATTATTTTCATTACCCACCTCCCTCACTCAAAAAATCCAATATCACGCACATTTTACATAGATAAAGCTCTTCGTAATGTGTGAGCTGTGCTTGTGATTACAATATTTTGTATTTCTTTAAGACATGGGCTAACAGGAATCCCTTCACTGACTCTATCGGAACCTTTTCCAATCAACCCGAGGGCTCCAACTACAACTGGAATTATTCAAGATCCTTGTATCTTCTTCTTCTTCTTCTTTTAATAATAATAATAATAATAATAATATAAACGGTTCATAGGTCAATAGTCATAATGATTTAATAATTTTAATATTATCATTTCCATATTACTATTACTATTATTATTATTATTATTATTTAAACCAGAGCTAAATATATGAATTTTTGGACAACAATCGATAACATTATTTACATTGCTCGGACTATCACCCTCATCTTTGTTGTCATATTTATCACAACGTTTTGGCCGTTGTACGCTTCGGCCTTCTTCAGGTGATTGGAATGTCGAATTGAATCCTTTATTTCGCTCGCTGGGGTAGACTGTTCTAGTTCCACGTGCCATGTCAGTTATCAGTTATTTCCTGTTAATTCCCCTCTCCAAGTTCTCCATCGCCTTAACCTGGTATTGAACTCATACTCTTTGGGTCCTGTCACTGGATCTAACTAACGTCTTTATTCACTATGCCATGTGTCCTTGAGGATAAAACCGATAAATTAATAGTTTTAATGCTAGCTTTTGTATATTACTTTTTTTATTTTACGTAAAAAAAAAATCCAGAATGAAATATATGTCTTACAGAACAAAAATCACACTGAATAAATATTGTTAATGTTAACTTTTTCACATTAAATGCCATCAAGAAAATATTGCGGTTTAAACTGCTAGTTAAGCTTAATTTATTTGGGAAGGATATTAAAATAATCCAGAACTTATAATGGAAGCAGACCGTCTGCATGAGAATAAAAAATGAATTTAATAAGTTAACAAAAATAGTAATGGGCAAGGATGTGTCTTCTCACCAGACTTTTTCAAGCTTTCTGAAAGAATTAGAAAACATACCAAGATTCATTATTGGCGGCCACAATCCTAACAACATAAGATATACAGACGACATACACAGAAAAGAAACTACAGGCACCTCGACAGAAGGTAGTAAAGGAAAGCGCGAAGAATGGATTAATGCAAATGTTAAGAAGGCAGAATATATGGCTGTCAGTAAAAGGAACAGCCCAACATGCAAATTACAAATTGGAGACACAGAAAACCAAGCAAGTACAAAAATTTAAATATCTAGGAAGTGTTTTAACAGAGGAGAGAAGATGTGACGCCTAAATTTGAGATAGCGAAAGATGTTTTCCAAAAGTTAAGCAAAGTATTAACCCTAGAACACTAACCATGTGTATATAGTACCCAGCGCAAATTTTCCTATTTTAAATTACAATTTTCAGTACTCGATTTTCTTACCTAAATATGTTTTTCAGTTTCTATTAATGTTAACTCAAAGTAGAAAGTTTGAAGTGACTGCATCAAAAATATTTCAAATACAGATTTATATTTAATATTTTTGTTGATATTTTAAAA
The DNA here is from genome assembly GCA_903632075.3 of Acanthosepion pharaonis. NCBI lineage: Eukaryota > Metazoa > Mollusca > Cephalopoda > Sepiida > Sepiidae > Acanthosepion > Acanthosepion pharaonis. The sequence continues at coordinate 2,173,724 of CAHIKZ030001447.1, forward strand.
ATCAGGTATGATATGCCCATGGTTAGTAGGGGTGTAACATTAATTGATGGTTAGTGTTCTAGGGTTAAGACACATTAACATTTCATGAGGAACAAAGAAACTGAACTGTTATTTATATAATATCGGTCCTCTTATATATCAGTGAATGTTGGACAATCTCCTCACATTTGAAGAGAATTTAGGTAGCAGAAATGAGGTTCTACAGAAGGATACTGAGAATACTATAGACTGAACATGTGAGCAACGACGAATTTTTAGAGAAAATGGAAACAGAAAGGACACTTATACTTAACATCAAAAATAGACACTTGAAATTTCTGGAGCATAAAATGAGGAAAGAGGGCTTAGAAAATTTGACACTCACAGGATAAATTGAAGGTAAGATGTGACAGAGGAAAGCGGCAAATGACCTATCTGACAAGATCGTGTAAGTGGATGGCAGAACAGGGATTAGGAGAGATAGTAAAAAAGATAGACTTTACTGAGAAATTACAAATAACAGCCGTCCTGAGTATGACGATAAACTACATCCGCGTCCTGGGTAAGACGATAAACTATGTCCAACAGCAAGGCCTCTGATCAGGAGGTTTTGAGGAGCGTGGAACCACCTTTTAATTGCTGGTGTTTCCAGGTCCACCCTGACCCGGGGTGGTAGCACCTGTTAGGGTCCTAGCTATGGGCAATTAGTTAACTATTACCAGCAATACTTTAAAAAAAATATTACCAGCAATAAAATTTTTTGTCAGCATTAAATAACCCATTGAGGTTGATATGCCGTAAAACAAAAGAACCAAACCAATCTTCTTTTTCTTCCGAATGGAAAGTTCGCCTTTCTTTTACTATCCGGCCGAAAAGGGGAAAACTTACTTAAAACACGCGGTAATACTCTTATAACCGTTCTTCTTCTTCTTCTTCTTCTTCTTCTTCTTCTTCTTCTTCTTCTTTCTTTTCTGGGGCTACTTCGAGTGGAGTTCTTTTCAAACTTTCTCTGAAGACTTAAAGGGAAACTTGCCTTCAGTAACTTTTTAACTCATACATCCTTTAACTTAGGGAAACGTTACCTGCCATTTCAGCAGGGAGAGAGAAAAGAACCTCCTATTCCTAGGCGGTATGGCTTCCAACTGTCGGCTACTGTCCAGTAATAGTTCCCTTCCCCTTTAAAGGGGACAGTTGACCTTTTAAATATCCAATCACAGCCCATAAAAAATATCAGCAGGTTCTTAGAGCTAGTTACACAGTGAGAGTCTTTTATTCTCCCTTCACTTCAAAATTTTCAAATAAATAACCCATTGAGGTTGATATGCCGTAAAACAAAAACAAACCAGATCAAACCAAACAAACGACAGAAAAATATGGAGGACCATGATAGGTCACGTATTAAAGGGACATGGCACATGAAAAAAGAAGTACAAATAATTCGCAAATAACAGATATCTCGTTAGAGCCTCATAGGCCTATTTCCTTTCTGAATAAGAGTAAGTCAATCATATAAGGATTAGAGTTACAAGGGTTAATTGAAAAGCATTAAGTGAAATGCTGGTGGAACTTTAATATCTCATGGAAGCTAACGTCGTAGATAATTGCGACGTTACACGGTCTTTTGGTTCGAAGTGCTATTTAATGCGCCCAGATTACTCAACTGACGAGCAGCAGAGAAGAATTCTTATATTCAGCCCTGTATTTGAGTGATGGGAGGTTAAATCTTGCCAGTGGTATGTAAATAGAGCGAATCTAAATTAATGGAAGCATATATTATTATAATTCACCCCCGCAACAAGTGAAGAAACGATTTCGTAGTCATAATGTCAATAATTGAAAAGCGAGAGACAAGAGATATATAAACCTGCAGACAACACATTATCAGTGCGAAAGAAGGAGGAGGAGAAACGATAAAGAAAGATGTTAGAAGGAAAAATGCTCAATGAACACATCGAAGAAAGAGAGAGAGAGAGAGAGAGAGAGAGATGTCGAATGGGATAGATAAGTAGAGAGAAAGGAGGAGAAATAGAAAGTAAGAAAGAAAGAGAGAGAGGTGAGGATGTATGTCTCCATGAGAGAAAGAGAAAGATATAACGTGTGGAAAAGAAATGGCGAGAGGAAAAGAAAAAAGAAAAAAAACGAAGATAAAAGATAGTAGACATAATACTAGGGAGGGAGGAAGGGAGAGAGAGAAAGATATATAGAGAGAGTTAATAAAAAAAACGTTAGATGTACATATCCATAATGAACTCATTAATACTGAGAGAGGGTGTGAGAGAGAGAGCGAGGAAGAGAAAGAGGGGGAGGGAGGAAAAATAGGTAACGTTAGATGTATACATGAGTTCATTAAACTCATTAACAGAGAGAGAGAGAGAGAGAGAGAGAGAGAGAGAGACAGAGACAGAGACAGAGAAAGAGAGCGGAAGGAGGAGGTGGAGAAAAAGACAGAGAGAAAGAGAGACATATATGTCTTCACGAGATAAAGAAGGTCAGTGTGGAAGAGAGAGAAAAAAGATATTACAGTGTACGGTCTCTAATGAACATATTAAGATGGAGAGAGAAAAAAACAGAGAGAGAGAGAGAGAGAGAGAGATGGGGAGAGAGAGAGAGGAAGAGAGAGAGACAGAGAGAGGGACAGAGACAGAGAGATCGTTAGGTTTCGCTTGAAAAGCAGCAATGCTGTACTATTTAATCGATTTAACAAGCACTTGACACGCAATTTGTATTTCTGCAAATGATATACCATATCCACTGCGATCGACGTCTGAATCCTTGATGGTCGCCCTCAAGTCCTCGGGAGTCACTTCTCGATCTGAATTTAAGGTTTTCAAATCACAAATCAAATGCGGCTGGATTGAATAATTTAAGGAGGAATTTAATACAAAAATATTGCGCAATTGATCCATGACACCTTTCACTTGGACAATTGCAGATATTTACTGATTTTATAAGACTTCAGATGTTGTTACGCCGTTGCTTTTCTATAAACGCACAAATGTAGATGTTTGCACCATATATTTTATTAATTTACCATTGTCAACACGCTCATAAAGAGTTTGACTTAAGATGACTTTTCAACTCTGTTCACGAGCTTCTTTCACAAGCCGTTGTTAATAAATTCTATTCTTAGCGAATGCTCCATAGTTTTGACCGTATGAGATGGGTTTGTGCCTATTCTGGTTCATGAGTTATTTGCTAGACGAAGTTAATTTGGATTAGTTATGATCCAGAATAATGATGATATTTTATCAATTTAAAAACAACCTTTTCACCAGTGATGAATGATGATAAGGATATTTCATCATCCTGGAAATAAAGATAAAGAATTCATCATTCTAAAAACAACCTTACCACCAGTGATGATATATGATGATATTTCATCATTCTAAAATATGAAACTTCATCATTATAAAAACGACCCTTCCACCTCGAACAAAGTCAGTAGAGTAGCAGTAGTAAAAAGAACAATACAGACGTTTCTTCTTCGTTCCATAAAAATCCACAGTTAACAGTCTCAAACGCTAACCTTAACAACGAAATTCTCGGAACAACCAAAAAACCAGTAAGCAGAAACTTTTAAACATACAAAACAGACAATAACTCTGAGAATAATTTTAACACGCACAATACCAATATTGTAATTAACATCACGAAAAGAAAACTACACATTCTTGTCATTAATGTTGACACGTGTCTCAAAGTTTTATCGTTGTACATTTTATTCATTGCATTTTTTTGTAAAAAAAAAAAGAAAAGAAGAAAAGTATTCCTCTGTCAACTAAAAATACAAATAAGAACGGGTTAACTTACATTAACAACCTCAACAACACACACCCTTTATAGATTTTCGTTATTTGATAGATCAAATACCATGGATCAAAAGTTAATCGATGAAATATCATCTATGAAAATTTAATTGATCAAATAACGTGTATCAAAATGTGATGACTCAAATATCATGTGTGAAAATTCAATTGATCAAATATCATGTATCAAAATGTGACACATAGATTATCATGAATCAAAATGTAATAGATCAAACATTACGGATGATAATTTGGTAGGTCAAATATCTTGGATGAAAATTTGATAGCTCAAATATCGAAATTAGATGAATTATCGTATCAAAATTTGGTATATATATGACAGGCGAAATCTGTTTTGATATATGAATTTGAGGCATCGAATGAAGGTAGATATAGTTAGCCATCGCTTGTAAGGCGTGTTTGCGGATATTTCTTTATAGTCAATGCTTTTGATAAACATTTTCATGTACTTTGATGATGTTTGAAGAAAAGGCGTCGGATTGAACAATAATGCTTGAAACTCTCTTTTGGCATCTGATCAATAGAAGACCTAATTAAGGTTGACAGGAGAAAGAAGAAGAAAGTCTACTTATTTAGACAGGCCAACCCATAGAAGTAGCACAGAGGTACAAAGCCGCATCTAGTTTGGGCTAAGCTTGCAATCTACACATTTTCTCACTGTTCGCCATCCAGTACACAAAGAATAAACGACAGATATATTTTTTCCATATACACCGCGTTGCGTTCGCATTCTGGCGCGGCTATAAGACGGGTTACGCCTGCGGTTTCACAACATGCATTTTTGTTCATGCCTCTTTCTTGCCTAACCCGGCTTGGGGTAAGCGTTTACTAGCTTAGTCTTGTTGGCTACTTCTACTGATTCTCACTAGGTGACCTATACAAAATTTGATATCGCGTAATCCAACAAGAGTTGACATAGCGAAAAATCAACCAAGCTAACGTCTACCTTTAGAAGTAGATTCAAGACAGTTCAATTGATTTGTGTTTTACGGCTTATCAACATTTTGCGGGTTATTTAAAGCCAGAAAATATTTTTAAATCGTAAGAATTACTTGGAGATAATAATGATTTACTAGGGGTTAGAATCTCCGACTGATACGAAATCGGCCGGATTTCGGTCCCGGCCTGAATATATATATATATATATATATATATTAAATATAATTAAATATAATTATCAAATCCTCCTAATAATTTCTATCTGTGTATATCATCGCTTTTACCGGCTTCTAATGCTCCAGAGAGTGGCTTGGTGAGAGTAGTCGTGGGGGCACGGTCCTATGGTTACAGAGAACTCAGTTGAGTTCCGCCACATAATATGTGAGCGAGCGGTGCTATATTGAGTCTGATTTGCAATCCATTCGTCATCGAGGCCCATTAGAACAGTTGGTATGATGTTTGCTTGACAACCTAACTGTCAGGGTTTCAATTCTCGGTAGTGGACGCGCACTGCTGATGAGTCCCAAATATAGGACGGAACGGCCGTCCAGTGCGTTCTGCATTCTGTTGAGGTTTCTATCAGACTCGATGAATTAATATATATATATATATATATATATTGTTCATAGATAGATATTGTGATAGATAGTGGTTTGCGTTCTTCCCGGTTTTGGGTTCTTCAGAGTAGTCCGTCTATTAGACTAGCTGCCATCCAAGGCTCGAGATCTGTTTTGCTATTTAGCCCATACATATTTAACATATTTAACCCATAGCTAGGTGTTGCTATCTGTAGGTAATATAAGTTCAGGAAATTGCTCAGTATTGGCATATCGTATCGGCGCCTTTGTAGCCACACCTTTTATTATTCTTCTGAAATTAATTCACGTCTAAAGTCTGCATTTAAACTGTTCATGTTAATTTATAAGCTCTCAAATAATCAACCGGTTTAATTAAGTAAAAGAAAAAAATAGACACAAGTAACTAGCAATTACTTTTTCACAGCTGACACTAGACATTGCTAGTCAAGATAATGTTAATGGCGAGATTAACCGTTTCCACACAAGAAATATTCAGCATCCATTGACCGAACAATTATTTTCAGGCAAATAGGCTTTTCAAATCCACTAATTCATCGCTCTTTCTAGAAGCTTCCTTTTATTCCTTTATTTTTTGGTAGTGTGGAAAGTCAGCATCTCGACTCCCTTCTAGTGACATGTGCTATGGATTTTAGTTGTTGCTACTGTAGGAAGTCCTTAACTTATATGGTTTTCTGCTATTTGGTAATGTTCTTTTCCTTTGATTCCGTAGCGCCATAGATCTGATGAAGGATTCTGTTCTTTAAGACCTAGAATTGTAATTTTCTTGAAGCTATTTTAATCATTGATCTGAGAAAACGGTCGTATATAGCTGACAGTTTAGTCTTTTCTGAGCGAGTTCGATGCTATGCATGACATCCGTATGAGAGTCTAGACCTGACGAGTGTATTTAAGTTAATATTCTGGTTTTGTATCATCTTGCTCTGTTGGACAAAACTACTCGAAGAGCAGTCTATTCTATGTTCAATTTCCTTATCTCCTATACTAAATGTGATATATACCGCTATATCTATGGTGTTTAGTGTTTTAGTTTACAAGTATAAAAAGGAATAGAGTTGTCAGGATTAACTGATATAGACTTTGAATCAACGGGTTTTCTTTTCAAGTGAATTCGTTTTAACAATTACTAGATCATTGCAAATGTTCATGCCCTATTAGAAAACTTTACGTGCTCACAAAAACATTTATAAGACAAGTACATAGTCTCCACTGCTTTTAACAATTGTCTCTTAACATTCTAAAAGCTTGTTGATGCCATTTTCGTAGAAACTTTGTATCTTCTGTTGCAAGATGGTTGTGAGGTAGTTTTCGATTGACTACAGAATCAAATTTTTTGTCATTTAAATTGTTCTGTTAGAGACTGGAAGAAATGAAATATCAGAAGGGTGCTGGAGAATTTTTCCATTTCAATTATTTGTTACGGGGTCGTCTGTGTTGTTAAATGTAAGTTACCCCGTGTTACATAAATTAGTAGTTGACAGATTATTCCTTTTTTTGATACTGAAAATGAATAGGACGTACAACAATAAAATACAACAAACAAGACTTCGCGACACGTATTGAAAGTAATGATGAGAATCTGTATTTTCGTAATGCCATTAGAATACTGGTTTCTGTTGTCAGGGTTATTGTTTTTTTTCTTTTAAAATTTTGCTTATAATTCTTCCGAAAATTTCGTGGTTGAGTTCAGAGTGGCTTTTGAAATCGTCAAATGCTGGATTTTCACGGAGCGAAGAAAATACGTTTTGTTCAGTCTATGTCGATTTTGCTATTCTTTCGTTTGTTTGTGGTGGAGTGGCCGCGTCACTTGTTTCAGATTGTCACTGGCGAGAGTGGAAAAGATATTTTTAGAATGATGAAATTTCAGATTTTTATTTTTATTATAATTTTTTTTTTTTACAATGAAATATCATCATGAATCATAATATATCTAAGCTTCTGCAAAGGTCTGTTTTGCAGCATGCGGTCTTTGCGCTGTTGTGGTATAAAATTTTCGATTTGCCAAAATCGGCCATTTTTCTTGAACCCAAGTCTCTTCAAATGGCAAAAGTCAGTTGAGATATCGATTTTCCTCGCAATGAACTTTGCTTCGAATTTCACGTTAGACGACATGTGACATTCCTTACCCGTTGGATAGGTTACTCGCTTTTTCCATCTGTCCCCCTTGCATTCTGTATGCATACTGTGAGTATCAAATTCTCCAAGCTTCTCCTTCTCATTATGTCCTGAAATTTCAACAGTTTCTTTCTAATTTTATGTACAACTGTCCTTTCCGTCTTACTGTCCACCTCTCACGGAGCAAAAACTTTGTATTATATCTCTCTCGACCCAGGAATTTTCCGGAGTTATCAATCAAAAGCCTTGACTCTAAGAAGGTTGCCGGTCCGGATATAATCCAAGATTTTACATTAGTCCATAATTATCTCTAATCTTGGCCAATACCTGAAGGGGAGATGCTTCCCATGTGTATAGAAAGTGTTTGCTGTATATGAGCGCTAATGCTCGTCGTAATATCGGCTCATCAGTCACCTTAGTAAACACTTTGAGGCTATCTTCAACAAGGTGGTTATTGATCACTCCAACAGAGACAACTCCCTAATCGACAAACAGTATTGGTTTCACTCTGCAATATCCATTGCTGATACCTTAGTTCTCATTACTCATAGAACCAGGGAGGCGCTAATAAATACATCCGAGGATGATCGCCTTAGATATGTCGAAAGCCTTTGACAAATGTGTGCTGCAGGGGGTTTGCTGCAAGAACTCTCCAGACATAGAATCGCTGGAAGTGTTTTTTCAATTCTCAAGTCCTTCCTAATAGGTAGGTCCATGAAGGTCATTGTTAATGTCTACTTCCGAAGACCATGGGATTAATGCAGGTGCCTCCCAAGGCTAGCTTCTCGATCCCATACCCTTTCTGCTTTATATTAACGGTCTGCCTAAGAGCATACTCCGATATTTAGTTAATACTAGCAGTAGAGCCCGGCGTTGCCCGGGGATGTAACAGTAAGAGATAGATCAAGTATCGACCATCATAAAGACTGAAAAATAAAATTGACAAAGATTATTGTTTAAGGTTGATGGACACGCATGTCTTAATTAGTTGTGTTTTTTTATGTTTTTTTTACGAATTGGTCAAACCCAAACTCAAACAAAAACATTGTTTTCAATCGTTATGAATCTACCGATTGAATAGAATTTTATTATAAATAATTGTCTTGTAAAGTGAATTGTTAAAGCATTCTGGATGTAAAAATAAAGAAAAAAGTGTGCAAGACAATAAGAAACACTACCTGCCAAAAAAAAAGTGAAGTTTTGTTGGAATCGGTTGAAAAATGTAGGAAATCCAATCCCATATATAAACGAACACAGACACACACACGCACACACACGAACACACACACACACAACCTGGGTTTTATAATAAGTATAACTCGATATGAGTTGTCTCCATTTCATTCTCGCAACAGCGATGCCTCTTAATCGTGTTTTCAAATTGATTTCGTGCAAAAACAATTGTGTTTTTCAAATTTTTGGCGCTGTTAGAACCACCGCAAGGTAATTTTACGTAGTCCTGTAAAGTTTTGTTGAAATAGGTTGCAAAATGTAGGAAATCCGATCCAATATATAAACGAACACACACACACACACACACACACACACACACACACACACACACACACACACACACACAACCTGGGTTTTATAATAAGTATGCAGATGATACAACGGTATCTGGGTTCAACTCCCAAATTCTGGCAACTACTCTCTCCTCTGACATAGCTCAGCAGGGAAATAGCTGGCTTGTAACATTCAATATCTCAAAAACCAAGTTAGCAGACCCTGAATTGAACACGATGAACGAGTGTTAACTCAATGAGGCCCCTTGCCTTGGACACTTATTGGGACTCAAGTTCACTCCAGACCTCAAATAGAACTCATATATGTGAACATGGAAGTACAGTGGAGTAACAGATCGTGGATTGAGGAATCGGGGAGCCGAGTTCAAATCCCAGTCGAGTTCATTACATTGACTTACGTGCTAATACTCTGGGGAAAGGTATGAATCCATTTGTTCCTCTCCACCCTCAGAGCTATGGGTAAATAACAGGACAGACTGGGTCCTATAGCCTAGAGTGACAGCTAGTCCAGGAGAAGGAAAAAAAACTCTGAATTTAAACCAATCTGGAGAAGGTTGGGCTCCGTCAGACTATCTTATCCAAGACACACCACTACTACTACGGCTGCAATACACGTGGTACCATGATCGGTTCCATGTACCGTTAAATTAAAGTCTCTGACCCGCTCCTGCGTTGCTCTATCTTTAAAAGAACCAGATTAGACCGAAGATCGAGTACTGCTGCCATATTTGAGCTAGATCAGCCCAGTTGCTGTTTTTCAGTCGCGATAGTGTTTAAAATCTTGTGAGTGATGAATTGTTTTCCTACAACCCCTTTCCCACAGACGAAACATTGTAAGCCGCTCGCTATTTCCATGGCAAATGTTCTGACGAGTTACATTCCTTAGTTTTCACCAGTTCTAACCTTTACAGCTAAGACCCGCCAAGTCACGTACACTGGGATGAGCCATGTTATCATCCCTGTGATTTACCCGCAAGTCATTTTCGTGACAGGCGACAAATGGAGTAACGGAAATTGCAATATGATTTGATGGAAAATTCAAAACTGCAGCCTTGTCAGGTTAGATAATTATGGTTGCTCGAAGAAATCGACGCCCTTGTTAACTGAGCCATATCCTCTCTTGACTAAAATCACTTGAATTTAAGACTCATTTCTCCTACCTTACTCTCGTATCTTTGCGCATGCGTTCCGATGACAACCCCATACACCATCGTCATTATCATTCTTCTCAGTCTTTTCCTCCTGTTTTCTTTATTTTAATTTTTTATTTTATCTTTTCTACTGTACTTTCTTGACGTTCGCCTTTTCTAATCAATGTAACATAGAGAAGGAAAAAATAGAAAGAAAAGAAAAGCCTTGTCGTTTGCTTAATCATTTTTTTTTACCGATAGTAAACTCTGTGAATCATTGATTGCGACATTTCCCGCTAGGTCAGAGTTGGCAACCGAAATTCCAACGAACAATCAGCAAGATACAAAACCTTACTCGAATGTTAGAATACTATTTACTCTTTGCATTTTGTATTTTGAAAATGGAGAGACAGGAATTTCCAGAAAGTCGCGATAAAAATAGCAACAGGTTTTTAAAGAAAACAGTTGTTTTATTTTAAATTTGATTTTGAAAATAATATTTCTTTTACGATTGTTAAATGTCAAATTTTATACTAGTGTTAAATAATAGTTTAACAGACTGTTATTATTTTTTAGAGATTTGTATTTCTCCTCTGACTTCCTCATTTTGACCTTTGAGGTCAGATACAGGGAATCAAAGGAAGTCCTTTTTGGTTGGTTAAAACTAGCGTGGGAATGTTAGAGATAGAAAGGGATTTCAGGGAGTTAAGTTTTACACGTCGAAGAATGTAGACGTGTTATTTTTTGTCTAGGAACACGTTCCCCATTGGGGTGAGATAGCAACCCCACTGGCTAGTTAGAAATATACCCGTTGACGTGTTGAATAAATTAGTAAGTTAAAATTCCTTTGTTGTAGCTCTCTTTTTATCTCCGGTCAGCGGCTGCGAAAGGAGAAGGCAACATTATTATTATGAAATCGACCCCGTCACCAAGACCTCCCCACAACGTGGTGGGCATGCAAGACTAGATCTGAAGCATTCCTGTATATAACTATAAACGTATCTATGTTATATAGTCATAACGCATGCCTTGTAGCTGAAATAGTTATGTCTAAATGCCAAGGAACAGTATTCACGACTAGATAAAAACTTAGATTGTAGACAAAATACTCAAATTGAATATTGGCGGAGCACAATCCTTCTATAGCAGTTTGGATTGCTTCTTACGAAGTTTGGTAAATATCGTGTATATATTTGATATGCGAAACTGAGTCTAGCTCAATTCTTATTCTATGTACCGTGTCCCTTGAAGACGAGGCTGTTTAAGGCTCTCCACAACGTCCTATATTTTGTAGCTTTAAGCAATATTTTACCCTATTGAATCTCTCAATCCATGTCCTCCCATTTGTGCAATCTCGTTGGGTAGGTTACTCGTTATTTCTCTCTATCCCTCTTGTATTCTATGTACATACTGCGAGTGTCTAATTCTCCAAGCACCCTGTCCTCATTATGTCCCAGAAATTTCAACTGTTTCTTTTTGATTCTATGTACCATTTCGTCTTAATCTCCTTAAAACTTCCCTGTTGCTCACGTGTTTTATCCGTGACCTTCTCATCTCTGTTGTCTCAAGATTCCTCTTCACCTGTGAGGAAGTTGTTTAGCATTTACTGCCATATATGAAGACTGATATGTTATTTGTTTAGTTTTTGGAAGGCATCTTTCGCTATCAGATATTTCGCATTTCTCTGACACAGTTTATCTAGTAATTAACAAAGTCATTGTTAATGATTTGCTAAGGTCAGTTGATCTTGTAACATGACAGCCACTTTTGGGTCATTTAATGTCGGCTTTCGTATGATGCATCCAGTTAAGATGAAACTTACAAATCAGTAGTGATGTCAACCATATGAAAGCCGTCTCAGTGCTAGTGACAGCGTGATAAGTTTGTTGATAGTATTGCCAGAAGAATTCTGAGAATTTGGACACGCTTCGCAATCACTTCATCTCTCAAGTTAACCAGCGTTTCCCGAGTCTCTTCAGGCGTTTCGCAAAATTTCTTCAAATCAGCCCAGGGACACATCACGTTGACACACCGGTTCCCGTACGATCACCGAAGTTAAGCAACGTCGAGCCTGTTCAGTATCTAGATGCCTGACTAAATGGGAATACCAGGTGCTGTAAGCTTGGATGTGCTGCTGGTGTAATGGCTCGGAATTGTTAATCGGAGAGCCGAGATCCAATTCCCGCTGGGTTCATTATATTCACTTACGCCAGAATACTCTTGGGAAAGAGTACAATTCTTCTCCCCCCCTAACTATGGGTTAATTAGTAAGACTTGTATCACTAAATCATTATTTTTTTCAAAAGATATCTTAGAATCTAAAAATATTTTCTATAAACTGTAAAGGGCTGATAAGCTGTAAAAACGAATCAATCGATCATTCTCCAAATCATTCCACCGGAAGATAAATCTAATTTCCTTTCAATTTTGGTTCTTTCTCTGAGACAGCCATTTTGCGTTTTAAGATCGAATATTTATCGTTTCCTTTGATTGCAAAAAAAAAAAAAAATCTGATAAATTTTGTTTATTTTCTTTATTGTCTGTTGCGTCGTTTTTATACCAAATAAGCAAATTCTCTAATTAATTTTTCGTGAAGTATTAATAATGAAATATGCAAATGAGAATTGATGTTATTGTTAATCGGGAAACAGCAGGCTTAAGTCAGTAGCTATGACCCATAGAAATGTGAGTTCGAATCATATTTTCTACGTGCTAATTCAATCGCAATTATTGACAAAAACGATTTTTGTTTAACCCTAGGTTCATACGGGCATCACATGTGTTACCACAGTAGTAGTGTTTCTCAGGCAAAACAGCCTGACATAGTACAACCCTCTCCAGGCCGGATTTGAATTCAGAATTTTTCCTTCTTCCAGGCCGGTTGCCACCCAAGGCTATAGGAACCAGTCTGCCTTGCTATTTACCCATTGTTGGAGGAGAAAAGATGGATTCATACCTTACTCAAGGATATTAGTACCTAAGTGAATGTAATAAACTCGACTAGAATTTGAACTCGGCACTCCGTTTTCTAAATCCATTACTTCACTTTATATTACTTTATATTAGTTTTAATACACGTGTATTGGTTTTTAGAATGTTGTAAATATAAAATTATTCTTGTAAATAAACAATCTAATAGTGTTTAATATTAAGTTGTAAATTCTCATGAACAAAAAAATGTATAAATTCGTTTTAATCATATGTTTAGATTTTATTACAATTCTAATCATCGCTTTTTAATACAATAAAC